>CAJNDT010004445.1:513384-622394 GCA_905221615.1 Symbiodinium sp. CCMP2592
AAACGGTGTCCAACAAATGCATGTCCAAAAAATCAGGCATCAAGCTTTTCATGTGTATATAAACGGATATGTTTCGATGAGAAGGCCCTTAGGCCCAAAACGTCCTCGCAAAGCTCGCCGTAGGGAACTGAATAACCTTTTGCCTGTGATCTCTCACGCATGCGCCGGCTGCATCCAATGGTCATGCACGCAGCATCCACTGTCTGATGTGAACCTGGACTCCCACATGCTCAAGTGCTTGATCTTCTGCTTCTATCGTTGGCTCGGCTGGGCATTGGCTGGCTGTGGTTTGGCTTGATGTAAGTAGTGTGTGGGTGGTCTTGGGGTGGGCATGTCTGTATGCTACTGCCGGAGCGCACCGCAAAACCCTACCTTTGCCCTCGCCAAAACCTATATTGTAGAAGCCTTCAAGGATCCTTTAATAGTACACGAGACCCTACACCTCTGAAGGTGCTTCCAGACACCTTCCCACGCAGAAATGCTTGTCGAAGGCTGGTCCAGGAGCCTTCCGCAACGCGTTGCATCGGAAGTCCGGTTCAGGGCTTATAGGCTTTAGGGTTTGAGCGCTTCAGGGGTTTAGGGTTTTGGGGTTTAGGATTTGGGGGCCCCTGTCTACCAGAACAGACCTTAAGTGTTTTGTTACCTACACGCACCATTATCGCGGTTTTCAACATAGCAACCCGTCTTTGTACTACGTATGCAGATACTCCGCATTTTGGGTGTTTGCACTGACGGATCTTTGGCAGAAGGCAACTTCAGAGTTCAAGGTTTGTGTTTTTTCCGGCCTCGAGTTGATAAGATAAGGGGCTTTGATAATTAGAATAGGGTTGGGGGGGGGTTATTATAGTATAGCAAGAACCGCCAAGCGCCTATTCTAACGATGAAGGCCCTGCATTAGTCAGTCCAGGCTTCAGGATGCGAGTCTGCCCTATGCTGTCGGACTTGACAGTCGATTTTTGGTTAGATGAGAGTTCAGCTTGTCACCCAAAATGTAGTACACAACCTGAACCCAGCCTGAACCCTTTCCTGGTCGGGACTCGAGAAGCCCAAGCGTCTAAACTTTGAGTCTGAGCGCATGTTGATTTACATAACCCTGCTCCAAGACCAAGCCCTAGGATGGTGTCCTAAGCCTTAAACCCTAAATCCCAGACCTTAATCATTGCGAGTGTTTTCCCAAATCTTCGGCGCAGCCGCGCTCAGAAACCCACGCGAAGTAGAGTTGTGGGGCTTTTGGTGAGTGTATACAGGGCTCCGCAGGAATATCGGTGCGTGCATGTTTTGTTGAGAGTTTGGGTGACGCTGACAGCAGAAACCCTGGCACACGTGGAGCGACTACGTCTCAGGATGGCTGCAGTCCTAAGGGTTCCGGTACTGGTAGTATACACGTAGGCTTCATAGTGGCTCTGATACACCAGTTTTCCTGCCAGAGTGTACACTCTACGTGCACATGGAGCCTGGAAGCCTGCAACATGCATAGAACCCGCAATCGACCTCTTGCACATAGAGGGCATGTAGTACCTTTCTCGGAAAAACCCTATATGAAGCTAGCCTCAGCACCGTTTGTCCGGTGTGAACCTGGTGATGCAAACCCAAGCACAGAGTCTGATGCAGGAGGTTTCAGGTTCGGATAGAGGATTGTTGGGTCTGGGGTTCGGGTTTAAGGTCGGATTTCGGAAATTAATAAGGGCTTACCTAGAGGCTCCATAGTAGTTCCTTTTTGGGATTACCTGATTCTATATACGAACCCCAAAAAGGAACTACTTTGGAACGCGACGCCTGCAGGAATCCTGCTTCATGCTCTCCGGCCTCTCGACTGCTCAGAGCATGTCTTGTTTTGGCTAGGATGCCCAGTAGTACCCTTATTCCCTTTTTGCAGTCCTAGGTTCCTTATAAAGTTACCCAATACCAAAAAGAGAGGCCTTTTTATTCTTAGGTTACTGGGTATCCTAGGTGGCGTCAGACAAAGCCAAAGCTGGTTCCCAGAAGCGCCCTACTATAGGCTTCCGGGGTCCATGTCCAAGCATGAAAACTGCACAACTATGCTTCGAACCCGCTGAAACATCTCGACATAAACTTCTCCGCAACACGAAACTTCGAACCGAGTCTATCCGAGTCTTGCAACACAATGCTGGACAGCTCATCCCCACACTCCAAACGCCAGTTGGTGTTTCGAAGCGCTAACGACCTGGAGCTGAACAGGGTTTGAAGTTTAGGGCTGGAGTCCTTGAATCACTAGACTATACATAGAGGTTTGTTGAGAGCTTAAAAAACATTACGTAGTAGTTGAGGACGTAAGGTTTAGTTTGGTTTTGTTGGCGCTATTGGGTTCCTACTGTTGATGATACAATTCCTGCATTACCTAGAGGCCCCTAAACTATGGGAATTATGGTCTATTCCTTATTATGGGTAATGCAGGATTTATATCATCAACCGTAGGTATATGGGTTCTCTACTACATCATCGAGTGCTTCTCAGTGAACTCGGGTGACGAGTTCCTGGTGGCAGAGCAGGTGCCAGCATGAGAAGGGCGGCCTTCACGGGGAATTGGGCCCTTGGATTAAGGGTTGTTCATAGGGGGGGGGGGGTAGGGACTATACTACTATACTCCCTTAAAAGGGTCCCTATGGGTTGTTTCCGGTCCTTTCATATGCTTTACTGATGGTTGACACCGTGTTCTGGTCAGCTGCTTGCGCCAGGCTTCGGCCTTAAAGCCAAACTCAAACAGTACTCTCCCTATTCAGTGGGCTTTGGAGTACCATACTTTAATTTTTTTTTGCTTAAAGGAACCCTTATGAATCAAAAGTTTATACTTTCTTCTCCCTGGTTACTTGAAAGCCCTATTCAAGCTGGGCATGACACTTTAACTAAATTCTCGTCTCTTACACACCGGTATAGCAACCGCAACCATGTCCCTTTGGGCACCCGGATAAAGTTCTGTTGGTATGGATCCTTAGTGTCCAAATTCAGGGTTGACGGTTGGATTGCAGTTTTACAAAGGCGCAAGGGTTCCTAAAACATGTAATAGGTTAGGATTACTTGGAGGGTCATGGGACAAGGTAACTAAGGTTATAACTAAGATAACTAAGGTAGCTGTACTTACAACTACTTATCACCCAACTAAGGTACTTATAACCTTACTTATTAAGTTCCATGATCCTCCAAGTGTAGCATGTGAAGCTTCATTGTCTGATCGTTTGATGGGTTGGGGATTCGGGCCTTCCAACACCGAGAGGAAGCTCGCCGGCGCGAAATCCCCTGCCTCTGCATCGACGCCAAAGTTGCAGAAAGAGGTATGGGTGCTTGCTTGCTCTGTGTGTGTGCGCGCAAATATGTCTGTAGATGAATAGACACAATATGTGTATGTAATTGTGTGTGTATATATATATGCATATATATATATTGAGGTATATCTATGTACATGGGGCTTTGTGCGGTCTTGTTAGTTTGTTTGGCCTCTGGTCTAGTTGTTGATCTTGAGTATGTTTTTTGAATAGACCCTAAACCCTATAAATCCCTTGTAGATCCCTTAAAGGGACCCTAGGTATTCCATAACTAAGGGATATTGGAGTCTCTAGGATCTGCTCTAGACCTGGTTTCCTATTCATTTTGCTAGGCGAAAGAGCATCTAGGACCTAGAGTAGGCCCTTATTCCCTTTTTCTAGGGTTCAGGTTCCCTTATAAGCCCCTTTAAACCAAAAAGGGCACCCTCTATTTATTCCTAGGATTTCCTAGGTTACTCTTGGGTCTAGGCATGCTTCGGAGGGCTTTCAAACTAGATACAGATGCCAAGTCAATTCAGATTCATGGCATTTCCCCCAAGGGCCCATGTATCCAAATAGTATATACTTTGTGAACCCCAAACCCTAAAACCCGAATACACCCTAACGTAGAAACCTGATTAAGAAATCCTGGGCCTATAACCCCCTATATATTAGGGTTCATATAAAGAACCCTAATAATTAAGGGCCCAAGGTCTTAATCAGGTTCCTACATCCCTAGGGATCAAAATAGCCCAGAAGCCTTGTGTAGTATGGTCTTTGGGCCCCAAAGCCCTTATATATGAGTCCTTAGATCCCTGGGGCATAACACAATCGATTGCCCCTAAACCCAAAACCCTAAACCTTAAACCCTAAGCCTTAAACCGTATACCCTGAACCCTAAACTCTAAAACCCTATACACCCTAAACCCCTAAACCCCTAGAACCCTGCACCCGGAACCACTATAAACCACTATAAACCCCTATAAACCCCCAAACTCTAAAAACCCTCAGAGACTGAGGATCTGGATACCGATCAGCTTTGTAATCGCCTGGGCGCCGTGTCGTCCCCCTGGCCGCGGAATGCGCCTTGGTGAGCAAAGCGGGTTCGTTAAGGTTTGGGGGTTTAGGGTTTAGGGGTTTGGGGATATGGGGGTTGAGGGTTTTCTGGGGGTTTAGGGGTTTAGGGTTTGGGGGGTAGGGTTTTGGGATTAGGGATGTAGGGTTTAGGGTTTGGGGGTTTAGGGTTTAGGGATCTGGGGGTTTAGGGTTTAGGGGTCTAGGGGTCTAGGGGTTTAGGGTTTCGGGGTTTAGGGGTTCAGGGGTCTAGGGTTTACGGGTTTTGAGGTTATTTAGGGTGTAGTACCTAGGGCACCGAAAACGCTCTTGGGAGAGTGAGCTTGGAAAAAGCTCGAGACCCTGCCCTCCCAAAGGGTCCAAGTATCATTATGGTACATACTTAGACCCCCAAAATGCCCTATGAGTATATACCATAATGATACTTGGACCCTTTGGGCCTAACCTACCATGACTCGTTGTTGTTTGCGGGTTCTTGAGAACAACCTCATCCAGAATCTCTCCGGGCCCTATACAAAACGTAGGCTAGCCTTACAAAGCGGCGTGAGTAGTAGGTTTAGGGGCATTTAGATCAATTAGACGGCTCAGGTTCAGGGAACATTGATATGTAATGTGTATGTATGTATGTATGCATGTATGTACGTGTGTATGCATATATGTACGTATGTATGTCTGTATGTCTGTATGCATGCATGTACGCATTCATGTATGTTTGTGTGTTTGTTTTGTTTTGAGATTGGAATACACCGGTTCTGTGTTGCTGTTGCTGCTTCTCGGTCTCAGAGTTAGGGTTCGGGTTAAATGCGGTTTAGGGTTTCATTTGCTTTTTCGTCTGTGCTCTTCCAGATTATGGATACGTGTTGTGCCTCGGGGTTGCGCAGCAGTTCTGTCTCCGAAACTGCGTTTCGGCTCTCGACGCCAGACGATTGAAGACCCTGAACACTAAGCAGTAAACCCCTTAAGCCTAAGCCTCCAAAATCTGTATCCGGAGCCCTGTTTCCAGGTGCTGAACGTGATCCTCAGCTGGTTGGCGTTGCCGTGGCACGGCCGTCAAGAGAGCTTAGAACGTTGAGGGTTTAGTGTAGTGTTTACATCTAAAGTCATATTTTCCTTGCGACTCCCTAGTATAACTATGTAGTAAAGCATAACCCAAGAAAATCATTTCTCAGAGCAAGATGGTTTTATTGTATAATGTGCTCCGCCTTGTTATCCAGTTGTTCCGGCCCGTGTACTGCACTCAAAACTAGTTGGAATCCTCCTTATCGAACATGTATAGAACACGCATTGCGGAATCAAGCGAAGACCCAAAGCCCACAAGCTTTAAGCCCCAAACCCTAAACCCTAAACCGAATCCTGCAATGGACTCCCTTGATAAATAGGAAGCTTGGAGAAGATTATAGTATACTTCTAGAGGGATCGGGTTTCGCATCTGGGCTTTAGTGCTGCTTAGTCAGACAACTATTAAAGCTACTGGTCGCACGAAGGCGATGCCTTTTCAGGGTCTGCTTTCCCCTGCGCTGTGATGTGGATGTGATCGGCACGGTAGCTCGGCTGCCATGTTTCCCCAGGTCCAACGTTCAGAATTATGCTACTAAGGAAGCCTAAGCCCCTAAGCCCTAAACCGTCAGGCTTGAGGATCGCATCTTTATGCCGAGGGCCCTCAATGTTGGTATTCAGGTTCAATACTGGTCTAAGTCTAACGGACGTGATGAAGACTTCCAGGCGCAGACTCTTAAATGAGGGCCCGATGTTCAGGGGACACTCAGACACTCAAGCCCTGATGCCTGTACATCTTAGACCCTCAGCCACATGCTTCCGAAAATTAGGGCGCACCTTAGTTTGGGATCCGTACCATTTAGAGTACTATATTAGGGCCCCCTATATTCGCAAACTCCCATATATCCCTAGGTGCGAGACCCTAATCCTGCAAGGACGTCTCCTTCTGTAGCTGCTCGTATTTGCGCGCTCGTGGCATGCCACGGCCCTTTTGTACCATAAAACGCGTTCTGTAATTCCCCACCCTTGGGTGGTTGATGTGTGTTTCAATGTAAGACCCTCCCCTGTGCCTTTAGTAGACAGACATATCAAGGAAGACATACAGATCAAGGAAGACTTGGTCGAATAACAGCGAATAAGTTCCTTATGGTTCTTATTCGAAGTATAGATTATCTACTACTACAGCTGCTGATAGATTATGTACGCAAAACCTTCTTCTAATCATTATGGCTCCTATTTTTCAGTACTTAAAGGATCATGGGACTTAGTAACTATAGGGTTATAATTAGGGTAACTATACTTATAACCCCCATTAAGGTACTTATAGCCTTACTTACAAAGTCCCATGATCCTCCAAGTAGTATTTGAGGGCAGTCGGGGGCTCCAGGTAGAGTCTAAGCCCCAAGCCTTGAGCGAAGGTTTAGGGCTTGAGGTTTTCGGATTTAGAGGAAGTTGTTTAAGTAAGTTAGTTGAAGGTTTGCAAAACATGTAGTTCTCGAAGTTCCTCAACTTAAGAACGCTTAGATCTTATAAACCCTTATCAACCTTAAGCCCTAAGCCCTGAATCCCAAACCAAACCCCAAACCCTAAACCAGGGACCCTAACCCCTAAACCCTCACTCCCGTCTGAGTCTGGGTTGCTTAAGGAGCTCGCCTCAAATGAGGCTTTCGAATCTGCAGTCGAATAGACCAAAAACAGAAACACCCTCAATCCTTTAAACTCCAAACCGACAGGCCTTCCTCCACTTCGTGAGCTTCCGACTGCGGATTTGGCTCGGCCACCGGGCATGCGCAAATCTGGCCTCTTTGTTTAGTGACTTCGGGCTCTAACAATGTGACTACGGTTCGGTTTAGGTTTCAGGGGGCTTGGCGGTGTCACTAATAAGGGTTTAGCATTCAGGGCTTTTGGGGTTTACAGGGCCAGAAGGTGATTTGCTGGGACCTTCCGGAGTGCTTGTTCTGATGTGGGTCGTACTGGATTTGGGCGATTTAAGCTGCAATGGAGTAATCTGGGGATTTGGGGATTTAGGTAGTATTTATGGTTTAGGTTGTTGCTTTGTTCTGTTGTTTTTGCGAGTTTCAGAATATCGGGGGATCCTGCTGGAGGGCTTTGAACTTGTAAGTAGCAAAGAGGACATGTTGTGAGTTCTAGATTGGGATCCCTGTTTCCAGTTGCTCAGGGTTTGGGGTTCAGGACTACTTGTGACCACTTTGATAGGTAGCCATCATTTGTTCAATTAGGCTTGCCATCCATGGCCTTTACCCCAAACTTCCGAACCATTGTTTAGACCCTATAAATCCTAACCCGAGACAAGAACCCTCCCCCGCGCCATTTCCCGAGGTTTCGTCATCTCCTCTGCATGTGCCGGAAGTCTCCTTGGTGCCCAAGCTGGGTTGAGAGACTGAGCCATTCACCCCTAAACCTAAATCCTAAACCGATGAAGCGCAATCCCTGCGTAATTGCTAAACCAGAAAGTCTAAGCCCTTGCTTTCAAGGACGGGTCCAGGGTTTCGATATACAGATCCCTCTCAGACCCTCTCTGTTGAGAGAGCCCTCGATACGGCTCTACTAGAATCCCCCATGTAGTCCCGACTCAAAGGAACGTATAATTATAGTATTCATCAGTGGTCTGCAGAACCCCAAACCCGAAACTATGTTCGGGGGTTCGGGGTTTGGAGTTTAGGGTTTAGCGGCATGTATATAGGTGTGTGTGACAGAGCTTCGAACCTTCTCAGAATCCTTGTCCGAAGAACCCTCACAGTTAATCGGATAGTTTTGGGTTGTCTCGCATGGCCATGGCACGAGCCCCCACATTCACATGCGTTTGGCACCCTACGCCCTAAAAACTGAATTGAATCGGGCGTCCTGCGCTACGGCAAGCATCGGTGCAAAGCTCAAACTGAGGGTTCTAGGCCTAAGCTGAGGGTTTTACGGTTCAGGGCTCGTAAATGAAAGGTCAAGCTCACAGCCACCATTTAGCGGTTCGGGTTTAAGCTGTTGGGTTGAGCTTTTTGGGGGATGGGGGGTTCAGGTTTCTGGGGTTTTAGGGTTCAAGGGTTTCGGATTTAGGTTTCTTAAGGTTTAGGGCCTTAGGCGCCATGGCTCATAGCACTTCTTCTTCTCCTCAGCGCGCAGTTTAAACATTCACGAGAAACTGATGTCGATGTTCTTGGGAAGCTTTGAAGAACTGTCAGAGCTCCTCTTGCGATGGCCGAGACCTATGCAGAAGTCTCTCTGAGACCAGATGCAGTCAGTGCTGAGCCACTGCACCAAGGGCTTCAGTTCCTCAGCCTCAGCCGAGGAATTACCCCCTAGTGTGGATTACCCCCTAGTGTGGAACCCAAACAAGCTTAGGCGCAAAGTCGCAAGGGATCAACTTAGCCTTCTTCTTCTTCTGCAGATTCGGACGGAAGAATCAAAACATGATGGCTGGGAATGGAACCTATCAAAGAGGATCCGCTGCTCCTGTACACGTCGCCGCAGCCTTTCCCTGGAGAGCACCACGGGGACCGTGGACAAGAAAGAACCCTGCCCAGAGACTCCAGCTTACTCCGGATCCTAGGGTTTAGGGTTTAGGGTTTGGGGTTTAGGGTTCAGGGTTTAGGGTTTAGGGTTTGGGGTTAGGGAGCTGGCCTCGCCGGCACGAACCCGTCACGCACCAGAGTCAGATCCAGGCCGTGCCCTGAGCCCCGAAGCCTTAAGACCTTATGGCACACAGTGTAAAGCCCACCCTAGGCCCTAAACTTTAAACCCTAAACCCTAAACCCCAAACCCTAAACCCCTAAACCCCTAAACCCCTAAACCCTAAACCCTCGAAGCCTTAAGACCTTATGGTACACAGTGTATAGCGCACCCTAGGCCCTAAACCCTAAACCCCAAACCCCAAACCCCTAAACCCCTAAACCCCTAAACCCCTAAACCCTAAACCCTAAACCCCTAAACCCTAAACCCCTAAACCCCTACACCCTAAAGGGCCCTAGACCCTATTCAAGGGACCCCCCTAAACACTAAACCAGCTTAGATCCTCGAATAGGACCCTTAAACCCGAAACAAATACAGATCCGTCTCAAACGGAACCCTAAACCCGAAGCCAGCGTTTAAGATCCTTTAGAGGGAGCCCTCATACTGCAAGCCCAGCCCTAAATCTCAACCTTAAACCCTAATTCAAAGATCGGGCACAGGGGTTCAGAGTTTAGGGTTTATTGTTTCTTCTCGGGCAGCTCGGAAAGTAGCCCTACACCACCAGGTGCTGTGATCTACTTCATGGGCCGAGGGGCGGAAGGTGCCGCTGAGGTGCTCGGAGGGAGAGCAGGGCGAGTTCCTGTAGCTACTACAAGGTTTATGGGTTTAGAGCGTTTGGGGTTTGGGGTTCAGGTTCGGTGATCTGATTTTCATGGTTGGGTGTTGAGTTGAAGGTTTAGGGTGTACTGGAACCCCGGAGAACCTAACTTGTTGGGGCTCCTTGCTTCGGGGTCAGCAAGCTCGGTGATTTTAGCTGCGTGGCGATAGAGTTCAATCTTGGATTTTGTCAAAGGGGGTCGAATCTACTTTGTTTCATGTGATTTCCAGGTACCTGAGTTCAGGATAGTAGATTTGTAGGTTCCTTTTTGGCCAGCACATGCCTTAAACTACCACACTACCTACTTTTGTGTATATAGGTTCTTGTGAACCCCCAATAATGGAATTATTATAGCGACCCTACAAACCCTAAACCCTAAACCCCAAACCCTAAACCCTAAACCCAAAACCCTAAACCCTAAACCCTAAACCCAAAACCCTAAACCCTAAACCCTAAACCCTAAACCCAAAAACCCTAAACCCTAAACCCTAAACCCTAAGCCCAAAGCAGAATAAGGTGACTATTGTGCATTTGATACGGCGCTTGATTGGGGGCCCCAAGGCCCGAGGCTTCGGGCTCGCTGCCTAACTTCCTTGTTACTTGGAGGATCATGGGACTTAGTAAGGTTCCTTAAAGGGCTCCTTAAAGGGATCTATAGGGTTCCTTAAAGGGATCTATAGGGGGGTTTAGGGGTTAGGGTGTACTTGGAGGATCATGGGACTTCATACTTAAGGTCATAGGTACCTTAATTGGGCTTATAAGTAGTAAGTAGATATAAACATAATCTTACTTATAGAACCTTGGGTACTAAGTCCCACGATCCTCTCAAGTAGACCCTAAACCCTAAACCCTGTAGATCCCTTTAAGGAACCCTATAGATCCCTTTAAGGAGCCCTTAAAGGAACCTTACTTACTAAGTCCCATGAGTATGGCCTCGCTGCCACAAAAGAGGCCCTAATCTCGAAGCCCCCTACTTTGAAACCATCCTACGCCCCTGCACCCTCAACCGTGAGAGCCTAATACCTGCACGGTGACTTACGTGCGTGCCATGAACCGCAGAGAGACCATAATTAGGATTCGCTCGAATTTCGGATTAGGGCTTGCACCCTCCACGTTCAGGTGCCCATGTCGTCTATATACTTTCACAATAAAGCTGCTGTTTGGGAGCCCCTCTCGAGGCCTATCTGTATTCGATATGAGCACATGGTCTCTGAGAGAAAGACCGTCCAAAGCCAAAAAACTTAAACTCTAAGCCCCTAAACCCTGGCATTCAGCTGTACAAAACCCCTAAAACCCAAAATCCTAAACCCTCACAGAACCCCTAAAGGAGCCCTTAAAGGAACCCCTTAGGGTCGCATAACAACCCCCCCCCCTTCAAAAACAAAAGAACGGCAGCGCCTTTGCCTCACCGTGGCTTTTCAGGCAGGTGGTGTTGTGAAGCCGGAGGACCGGCAGGCAGGGCTTCTTTTTATTTTTCATTGCTTAGGGTTTAGGGTTCAGGGTTAAGGATTTAGGGTTTATGGTTTAGGATCATTATTTGTTGCTTCTTGTTGCTTGAATGATATTTGTTACTTGAAGTTGGTAATCATGTTATTTTGTTCTGTTCATTGTTCGATGTTTTTGGTTGCATAAATGTTACCCAGGGGGTCCATATATACTACCATTATGAACTAAGTTCAAAAGACCATCCCCATTATGGCTTTGGGACTTAATTCCATAATTCAAGTGTATATAAATGTGGACCCTCTTGGTTATTTGTTATTGAAAGTTGGTGGTCATATTCCTTCTTTGGTGCGCAAGGAGGGACAGGGCGCACGACGGCAGGGCTGTTGGATTGAGGGCATTGGGGTTTAATTAGGGCTTTAGACTTGCATTATCGAGGGCTTCTGGTTGAATATAGGGGCCTGGTGATTATTATCTGTAATAATGACAGCAGTCAGTCGTATCCCGTTATAAGTCTCCGCTCATAACATCACCCAACCTTTGTTCCCTCACGGTATACTTGAATTCCCCTGCAGCCGTACTTGAATCATTCCTATAATCACAAATCATTCCTATAATCACACCTGAACTCAGTGTCCTCTCTGACCACGATCCCTCGAAAATGTATGACCTAGCAGCAATCCTGGCAGCGATTGCACCTGCGTTTGCGAGTTTCCGATAGTTGTTGATGTCATGGTAGTGTTTGGTCAGCAACATCAGCACTTTCATGCTTGATTGCTGGTAGAAGCATCGTTGGCCGGTGGTAGTAGTGGCGATGAAGATAATCACGACGATTCTCGGCTTCGAGCCCTATACTAAGAAACCCTACAACCCCAAATCCTGAACCTAGGCCCTAAGGCTACTGCCCCCTCAACCCTAAAACCCCTAAACCCTAAGCCATAGCCACCTCAACCCCTAAACCCTAAGCCACTGCCCCTGCCACTCCCCCTCCCACACTACACCCCACACGCTTTGAGGCATTCATCTCCAACCTCCTCCTGGCTTTTGAGGCGTATTTGAAGCTTGTCCATACTACAGGGGGCTTATAATTACCTATACAATTTTGGGTGTTCCTTAGTCGTAGTTATCGCCATAATTAGCATGTTCCTTCTTATAATTTATGGTCTAGTATAATTACCCCGAAACCCTATTCTAAGTATTAAGGCCCCGAGATTGAGCCCATTTGAGGCCAACACCCGCGCCCGAAGTTCGAGGCCGGACTGTGAGCCCGAATCCATAAAACCCAGCTTTTGCGCAATCCTTGGCCCTGGAAACCCTAAACCTTCAGGGTCCATGTGCCCAAATAGTATGTGTATATATATATATATATATATATACATTCATATATATATATATATACATTGGCTTCAAAGTAGTCCCCCTATACAGGTACATTGGGCCCAAAGTTTCTACTGTTTGAATATTTGGATACATGGACCCTTATTAGGGACAGCCCCGAACCCTAAACCCTAAACCCTAAAACCCTAAACCCTAAACCCTCAAACCTTAAACCCTAAGCCCTAAATCCTAAAACCCTAAACCCTAAAACCCTAAACCCTAAAGCCTAAACCCTAGCACCCTCAGCACTAGACCCCAGCTCTGGCTCCCAACTCCCCGAACGCGACACGCGACATGCCCATCCTTGGTGCCGGGCCCTCATACTGAGGTGTTAGAGGTTCAGGGGTTTAGGGTTTAGCTGTGTGGGGCTTAGAGTTTAGGGTTCATATGACTGCTAATTATTCGAAGTGTTGAGAGTTCATGATCTCGGTTTGTAGGGTATAGTACAGTTAGTGCTACGGGTTCGGGGTCAAACGGGCTTAGAAGACAAGTTTTGTAGAGTCCCGCTACTTATCTCTGCGGTTTAGACTGGAGGGGAATCCCCGTTTGCAGAGCTTCTGCCCTTGAAACAGAAACCTAGCGCCCAAGGATGCCGTGCGTCTACGAAGCCCTGGTAGCATCGCGCGATGAGGAGACCACAAGCATCGGTAGGGCATAGGTATGTTGTTCAGGGTTTAGTGTCTTGTTACTATGAGTTTAACTTTGCTTCATAGCTTCAAGCAATAAGTGTTCAATGAAATCCATGTGATTTTGGAGTCTGTGATGTTACCGCCGGGGCGGGTCTGAGTTCATGAGGACGTCGCTGAGTGCTTCCGAGGAAGGGTTATCTACTTTGGCCTTATGGAGCAACATAAATGGGTAGAGGGTTCCGGATTTGGGGGATTAAGGTTTGGGGTCTAGGCTTAGGGTTTCGGGAGCTACACCTGCCTAGTCCTGCAAAAATGTGCCCCGCAGTGTTGCTGAAGGGCGGTCAGCTGCTTTAAGCCGTGTATTCTCGACTGCACAGATTTCCAGGGCGGACGAGAATCAGTGTGACTGACTATCTTAGATCTTCCGAGTGCATGAAGATGCTGCAGTGAACTTACGGGGCATGAGCCATTGCTTTGTTGCACCAGACGCTAATTCAATCTCGGACAAGTTTTGATTTCTGAACGGGGACATGACTTGCGCAGATGAATGGCATGGCCACACATACTGTACTAAGGTTAAAGCCAGAAAGTTGGAATATGATTATTCTAAGCCCTTTTTGGTAAATTACAGGGTATCCTACCCTGAAACCATATTCCAACTTTCTGGAGTTCCCTGTACGCCTGGGGAAGCATCACTCTGGGATAAGGCAAACTGTCGACAACACACCCTTAGCTCGAATCTGAAACCTGTTCCACATCGGGCACACTGCTACTATTCGTTCATATCATGTAAGGGCCTTAACAATTAGAACACGTAGAGTTTTTTGGGGTTGCTTATTAGATATTCAAAGTATAATATACCCCCAAACCCTAGTCTAATTCCTGAGGCCCGTACCTGGACCCTCCACCCTCCATTAGACCCTGAATGCCCCTTATTTGGGACCATCTACCCCTATTTGAGGGTACAAGGAGGGTCCTGGTATATTATTCTAATATACCAACACACCCCCAAAACCCCCTAGTATAAGTACAATATACCCCCCAAACCCGATTGTAATTACTGAGGCCCCTTTATTATTATTGCATTACTGCTTATTATTATTATTATTCTTATCATTATTATTGTTATTATTGTTATTATTGTTATTATTGTTATTATTGTTATTATTATTATTATTAGTATTATTATTATTATTATTAATATTACTATTATTATTCTTATTTTATTATTATTACTATTATTCTGTGGCGCTGCTTGGTATTTACGGTGTACCCTCAACTGCTGGGCCTCTGTGCCTTCATCTTGGGCCCCACCAACCTGGCACTCCGAAGCCGAAAGTTTATATGGGTATAGCGGTCAAAATTAGGGTCCCTTTTAGGGTTTAGGGTTTAGGGGTTAGGGTTTAGGAGGTTAGGGTTTAGGGGTTTGGGTTTAGAGGTTTAAAGTTTAGGGTTTAGGGTCCCTTTCTGGGTACCCGAAAGATTAGGTTAGGTGCCGTATTAAAACAAGGATCCAAATAGGGACCAAAATTTTGACAACCAGCCATATGCTCTAGGCTTGAATCTGGGGACATCCCAAAGCCCACGCGTATGCACTGGTATTGTAGGGGGTCGCATACATGCCAACACTATTGTTTTTAAGGATCCTTTGTAGACTTACACCATAAATATGCCTAAATATACCCTCAATCCATAATCATTCATCATTCATGCCCACATCCTGGAAGCCTTCGAGCTTGCATGAGAGCCTTAAGCCCGCCTGATACTTACTCCAACAGTCTCAAAACCTGCAAAAAGATCTTTCCCCTAGACTCCCCCAAGCCGCTCGAAACCCAAATCCAAATCCCCAAAACATGATAAAAAGCAGGCAAGTGAAGCATGAAAGCTGAAGGAAACCTATGGAAACCGAAGATGTCTTCGACCTTTATACCGTGCCGTAAACTCTAGTCTTCAACCCCGAACCTAAATTAGAACCCGAGACCCAAACGTCGAAACTCGAATTGAGGGTTTGGGGTTGGTCGGCCAGGCCATGTACCAGCAAATGGCCTCGCAGGCAACGACCCGTGCTTGTGTAGATGCCGGATGCTTTAAGTCACAACGCATGTAAGGACTAACCCTGAGGATCCATGTACCCAAATAGCATATACTTGGGACCCAATGTACCTACATAGGGAATTCGTCAAGGCCAAAGTATATACATTTTGGGTACATGGACCCTTAGGGTAATTGCAAAGCTCCGTAGAAGCTCCAGTTCGGGCATTGTACAACCGAGTGCTTTGATCGAGTCTGACAGAGAGGAGTTTCCGAAAATTTGGGGGGTACCTTATCTTGGGGTCCTTATAATAAGGATCCTACTATTTAGGGTACTATATGTGTATCCCCTATTTTCGGAAACTCCCATAGCGAGGAGTCGTTTAGGAGAATCGGGTCCCCTTCCGGGTAAATTAAATAGGGAGGGCCCGCCTTCTTTTGGGTTCTTGGGATGGAGCCCACTTTCGAGAATTGCCCATAAAGGAGCTTTATGTGTGCGTTTCAGAAAACACCGGACCCGAACATCGACCTCAAAATTAGAAGGATCCTAAAATCCGAAAAGATCCGGACCCCCAAACCGGGACGCTACAGTTCACGCGTTATCTGCCAGGGATCGAGATAGAGGCCTGAACGTTGAGACGTTTTGGGGTGAGAGACGTCCTCTCCAAACTGTAAGCGCCTTAACCATTTTTTTTCTAATGGTTTGTCGTGCAAACATTTTCATTTTTTTGTGCGGAAGACTTTTTGACAACAGTTCTATGACAAAACGTAGAAACTGCGTTAGCTATGGATCATGTAGGAAGTCCAACAGCCAATGGGTAGAGAGGGACATCGCACGCGTTTCTTAACTTTGCACACGACTTGCTCTAACAGCGTTTGTACACTAACATGTTCCTTTTCGCAAAGTTCTGTGAAAATACTTAGACGCTGCGTGAGCTAGGAGTGTGAAAAGAACCATGGGAAGCGGATTGGCTTTAGAGTCTAATCGATTATAGACCTATCTATTCATAAGTTGTCTTGGACCCCCCATGTAGGGTACATGTTGATCGCTGCATTGTTTGCACGACTGATGCTCCGGCTGCGTGCTGCCTAATTAATGCAAGCCCCCATTTGTGAAGGTTGTCTTTGGAGTTTGATCCTTACGGACAGAGGGTAGGGTTTGGGGTGGTCGGGTTTCGGGGGGGTAGGCTCAGATATGTGGGTTTCTTGCCTTTCGAGCAGACATTTCCCTAAACCCTAAACCCATTTCCATATCCGGACTCTGCAGTCTCCCAAGCCTGTACGTACGCCCTGAGGCCACCGACAGACGTTACATACGCTAGGTCCGATGAAGCAACCACATCGACATGCAAGGCCCACAAATGCTGACCATAAACTGCAGAGGCTAACTTGAGTGTTATCCACTTTCAACATACGTAGTGTAAGCTCCATACGTAAACCCAGCCCTTTTGTGCGATTCTCAGCCGCGCAAAGATGTCGCTTACACTGCAAGTTCGACTTCTCAGTGGCAGGACAGCTACTGTGACAGCCGACTTGCAGGAAGGGGTGGGTACTCTGAAACGACGAGCGGAGACGGCACTACAAGTGGGGAAAGGGCAGCTAGTGAACTCATCTGGAGGCGCTCTGGATGTACGTGCACCGATCAAGCGTGCCCGGCTGCAGGATGGCGACTCTCTTGTTCTGCATATAAGCAAAGTCCAAGTGCAAGCCACTCACGAGGCCTTTGCTGCGGCTCTTAGCGATGGATCGTTCACGACCTGGGGTGATCGTGCCAAAGGTGGCGACAGTAGCGATGTGCAGGGTCAGCTGAAGAATGTGCAGCAGGTCCAAGCCACCCGTGGAGCTTTTGCTGCCATTCTAAATGATGGATCCGTCGTGACCTGGGGTGATCCTGCTGAGGGTGGTGACAGTAGCTCTGTGAACGATCATCTGAAGAATGTGCAGCAGATCCAAGCCACCGGCTTCGCATTTGCTGCCATTCTTGCCGATGGCTCTGTCGTGACCTGGGGCGATTCTGAGTCTGGCGGCGACAGCAGTGCTGTGCAGCATCAGCTCAACAGAGTCCAGCAGATCCAAGCTGCTTCCGATGCGTTTGCTGCCATTCTTGCTGATGGGTCTGTCGTGACCTGGGGTGATCCTGCTTATGGTGGTGACAGTAGCTCTGTGAAGGACCATCTGAAGAATGTACAGCAGATCCAAGGCGTCCGTGGGGCTGATGGCGGCGCATTCGCTGCCATTCTTGCCGATGGCTCTGTCGTGACCTGGGGCGATTCTAGGTCTGGCGGCGACAGCACTGCTGTGCAGCATCAGCTCAAAAGAGTCCAGGGGATTCAAGCCACCGGTGATGGTTTGGAGGCAGCTTTTGCTGCCATTATTGCTGATGGATCTGTCGTGACCTGGGGTAATCCAGCCGCCGGTGGTGACAGTAGTGCTGTGCAGGATCGGCTGAAGAATGTACAGCAGATCCAAGCCACCGGCAGGGCATTTGCTGCCATTCTTGCCGATGGCTCTGTCGTGACTTGGGGCGATTCTGAGTCTGGCGGCGACAGCAGTGCTGTGCAGTATCAGCTCAAGAGAGTCCAGCAGATCCAAGGTGCTTCCGATGCGTTTGCTGCCATTCTTGCTGATGGGTCCGTCGTCACCTGGGGTGATCCTGTTAATGGTGGTGACAGTCGAGCTGTGCAGCATGAGCTGAAGACTGTGCAGCAGATCCAAGCCATTTGTGTCGGTTATGGTGCCGGCGCATTTGCCGCCATTCTTACCGATGGATCGGTTGTGACCTGGGGGAATGCCGTTTTTGGTGGTGACAGTAGTGCTGTGCAGCATCAGCTCAAGAGAGTCCAGCAGATCCAGGGTGCTTCCGATGCATTTGCTGCCATTCGTGTGGATGGATCTGTCATTTCGTGGGGGCCGGAAGAGGAAGAGGAAGCGGAGGAGGAGCTGGAGGAGGAAGAGGAAGAACAACAGCAAGAAGAAGAAGAAGAAGAAGAAGAGGATTGGCCTTGCTAACCGGAAAACAAAAAGAACCCTGACCATCCCCCGAAGCACCCCAGAATCAGAAACTCCTCTCGGAGCCAGTTTTTTTGCCCTGAGTGCGAGTTGTTGGCAAAGCTAAACCCCACAACCTTCCCATTGAAAGAAGAGTAAGGCTTTGGGATATTACAACACATATGGGCCTAACCCTAAACCCTAAACCCCTTCCCAGAACCCTTATAGATCCCTCTAAAGGAACCCTTCAAGATCCCTTTGAAGGAACCCTTCTAGATCCCCTTTGAAGGGACCCTTCTAGATCCCTTTAAAGGAATCCTTCTACATCCCTTCAAAGGAACCCTTCTAGATCCCTTTAAAGCAGCCCTTACAGATCCTTTTAAAGGAACCCGTATGGATCCCTTCAAAGGAACCCTTCTAGATCCCTTTAAAGCAGCCCTTACAGATCCCTTTAAAGGAACCCTTATGGATCCCTTCAAAGGAACCCTTCAAGATCCCTTTGAAGGAACCCTTCTAGATCCCCTTAAAAGGGACCCTTCTAGATCCCTTTAAAGGAATCCTTCTAGATCCCTTCAAAGGAACCCTTCTAGATCCCTTTAAAGGAACCCTTCTAGATCCCTTTAAAGCAGCCCTTACAGATCCTTTTAAAGGAACCCTTATGGATCCCTTCAAAGGAACCCTTCTAGATCCCTTTTAAGGAACCCTTCTAGATCCCTTTAAAGGAACCCTTCTAGATCCCTTTAAAGCAGCCCTTACAGATCCCTTTAAAGGAACCCTTCTAGATCCCTTCAAAGGAACCCTTCTAGATCCCTTTAAAGGAACCCTTCTAGATCCCTTCAAAGCAGCCCTTACAGATCCCTTTAAAGGAACCCTTATGGATCCCTTCAAAGGAGCCCTTCTAGATCCCTTTAAAGGAACAATTCTAGATCCCTTTAAAGGAACCCTTCTAGATCCCTTTAAAGGGACCCTTCTAGATCCCTTTAAAGGAACCCTTCTAGATCCCTTTAAAGGAACCCTTCTAGATCCCTTTAAAGCAGCCCTTACAGATCCTTTTAAAGGAACCCTTATGGATCCCTTCAAAGGAACCCTTCTAGATCCCTTTAAAGGAACCCTTCTAGATCCCTTTAAAGCAGCCCTTACAGATCCCTTTAAAGGAGCCCTTATGGATCCCTTCAAAGGAACCCTTCTAGATCCCTTTAAAGGAACCCTTCTAGATCCCTTTAAAGGAACCCTTATAGATCCCTTTAAAGGAACCCTTCTAGATCCCTTTAAAGGAACCCTTCTAGATCCCTTTAAAGGAACCCTTCTAGATCCCTTTAAAGGAACCCTTATGGATCCCTTCAAAGGAACCCTTCTAGATCCCTTTAAAGGAACCCTTCTAGATCCCTTTAAAGGAACCCTTCTAGATCCCTTTAAAGGAACCCTTCTAGATCCCTTTAAAGGAACCCTTCTAGATCCCTTTAAAGGAACCCTTACAGATCTCTTTAAAGGAACCCTTATGGATCCCTTCAAAGGAACCCTTCTAGATCCCTTTAAAGGAACCCTTCTAGATCCCTTTAAAGGAACCCTTCTAGATCCCTTTAAAGGAACCCTTATGGATCCCTTTAAAGGGACCCTTCTAGATCCCTTTAAAGGAACCCTTCTAGATCCCTTTGAAGGAACCCTTCTAGATCCCTTTAAAGGAACCCTTCTAGATCCCTTCAAAGGAACCCTTCTAGATCCCTTCAAAGGAACCCTTCTAGATCCCTTTAAAGGAACCCTTCTAGATCCCTTTAAAGCAGCCCTTACGGATCCCTTTAAAGGAACCCTTATGGATCCCCCCAGAAGCCTGGCCAGGTACAGTCCAGGCCAACTTGTCGCCGGGTCGTCGCCGTAGTGCTTGCCTTGGTCATCAATATGGAAATTTCCGAAAATTAGGGGTGAAATTAGGGGTCCCTTAGGGTTCCTTTAAATGGGTTACTATAAGGGTTCCTTGAAGGGTTTAGGGTTTAGAGTTTCCAGAAATTTGGGGTACCTTATTTTGGGTCCTTATAATAGGGATCCTTTAAGGGTTCCTTAACGGGATCTATAAGTGTTCCTTTAAGGGTTTGGCGCTTAGAGTTTCCAGAAATTAGGGGTACCGCATTTTGGGATCCTTTTAATAAGGATCCTACTATTTAGGGTACGTACTATATGAGGTCCCCTGTTTTCGGAAACTCCCATATCAATGCTTATAAGGTTTAGGGTTTAAGGTTTAAGTGCTTAGGGGCTTAGGGTTTAGGGGTTTGCAGGATGGTCACCTTAAACCTGCCCGTGCAAATTCGATATTGGGGCTTATAAGAAGAACCTACAAAAAGTATATTATGGTAGTGTAGGGTAGCCTTAAACCCTACCCTGAAACCCGAGACTCCTATGGTACATCTCCCTGTCGTTCCTCATGTACGGGCTGTGAAAAATCTTGGTGATGGTGAGGGATTTTGCATGGGGCCGTGCAGGTTCGATCTGGGCTTGGAAACGGTTGTTAGAGGGTTTCAGGGTTTACCTTCGTGTAGAGCTGTGAGGATCAGAGATTCGGGTTTACAGTGATGTGTGATTCTCGGAGATTCATAAGGGTATTCATGACAATTGCCGTGTTTCTGGTGCTGGTAGTGGCGTTCAGTGTGAATGCAGTTGTCGCACCATCGAAACTGCTACAGCATCGGCAGTTCTGGACTTATCAGCTCGTAGTTCCAACGTAGTGGCAAGAATATATTCCAATACTGTTCCGCAGGTTTCCTCAATATACTACACTATGCCGGAACAGCCTTGTTTTTGGAACTGACGTCCCATATTGGGGTCAGATTTAGGACAGCGTAGGGCTGAGTTTTGCAGTCCCTTGCCGAGCTTGGACAGACTCAGCAGAAGTAAGCTGCCAGAATGCCAGCCGTAAGCGCATCTGAACCCCAAACCCTGCACCAAACAACAGAAACCTCCGTGCGCTGATTGAGCCGGCATTCTGGACTCGTATCCAAAAGGATCCGCGAGGTGTCGCTTGAACACGTTGCTGTTAGGTGGGTTCAGTTGGGGTTTGCGGATTCAGTCTTTTGGGGCTTAGGGTTCAGGGTTTGGGCCAAGGGCACCATTTTGAGGAATCTCAAAGCTTCCGAAAAGGTCTTAGGCGCTTTGGGGTTTCTGGGTCACCACGGGGGTTTAGGAGTGAAAACGAGACCTTGGAAAGCAAAGAAGAACAAGACGCAACATCCTGTAAACCCCTGCCTCTTACAATCCTTGTAACTGCAAAAAACGATCCTGAACAAATCCGCACGCCCAAGACTCGCAAGACCCGAGCCGAAAACTTGATCCTCCTTGCAGAGCCCTTACATACAAAAAAACATTTCATAGAAGCCCGGAAAGCCCCCTCAAACCGTTTCCTGAGCCGTAAGCTACTGTCCTATGAGGTTGGCGCTGCGCATGCAAACGGCATCCTCAAGCGCCACCAATGCACTCACAGCCTGTCATTCAGGGCTTTGCGGCTTCGTGAGGCTTGGAAAGGCTGTTATACTATAGGGGCTTATGCAACTGGACTTGCGGCTTACGATACCCCAAACCCTAAACCCTAAACCCTAAGCCTTTGCTGTTGCTGGGGATGTTCGTTTCAGGGTTCTGTAGGTTGCAGGGCTCTTGGCTGCTCTTCGGGGGTTTATTGGAGAGACCCCTCAAAGGGGACCCTTCTCAGCCCTATACTTCTAGCTCCGTTTAAAGGGACCTGATTGAGAGGGTCTATATAACAAAGGGTCTCCCTAATCCCAACTCCCAGATCAGGATTTTTCAGGACCTCTAGGTTTTCAGGAGTGTGCAACAGTGACGTGCGTTTCGCGAGTGGTTTTCATTGTGCAATGCTAGTGACTAGTGCAGTTTTTTCCCACATTGACTACTATCCTCCCAGGTTCTGATTCATGACCAATCGAACTCCCATGGGGCAGACCGGGTGCTTCATCGATCCGTAACAAGACAGTTGCCATGCTTGCTTCTGTCAGCTGTGTCTTGCTCAACCTTCATTTTCCGAACTAGACTACAACATACTCCTTACCCTTGTGTTATTTACTCCCCTCTATTTCCCCTACACCCTAAACCCTTGTTTTATTTACGCCCCTCTATTTCGCTGGAGATTACGATTTTATTGTGATGGTTAGCAGTATGGGGACTCCACGGCTTCTGTTTCAAGAAATGTACCGTGAACAGCCTGAATCATATTACGGATGCTCGAAGAATGTAAGGTACGTTCCGTATCTTTGCAGTTTCGGAGATACTGGGACGGCAAATGCTGATGTGCAAGTGCAGATGCTGATGAAGCAATTACTGACAACATCGCCAAGATGTTGTTGCCAATGCTGACCTGTGCTTCTTGATTCTCGTCTTGAAGCCGAAGCCCAACCCCCCTAAGCCCTAAACCAACCCCATCACAGCTGAGGCGTGCTCGGACTCGTGGCCTGTGATCTCGGATTGGCACAAAGTGGCCACATTGCCGCCTTGAGATTCCTATGAGGAGTACCAGAGACGACCAGGGACCGGGTAGCGTAGGGCGTGAAGTATGGGGGTTCCCATCTTCAGTCTTACGTGCACTGCACGCACCTAAGCTTCCATCCAGTGCAACAAACAGGTGCCAGAAGTCTTCAAACCCTAGACACTTATATATATATATATATATATATATATATATATATACACCCTAGTTCCGAAACCACGCAAGGCCCACGCGACGCGACGCAACGGATCAAAACGACGTGTCACAGATTATACTATACTAAATACTATGTCACGGTATACTATATCACACTGTATTGTATTGTGCTCTAAATATTGCACTGTGCTAAATCATATCATATACTATATTACATAATTATAGGGTTGCAAAACTAAGGGTTGTACTTGGAAGCTGCCCCCACCCTGTAATAGTGGTATAATAGGAATATAATAGGGCCCTACTATAATCCTTATAGTTACTATTACAGGGTGGGGGCAGCCTCTAACCGCTAAACCACAAGCCTTCAAAAATCGAAGCCCTGAACCCCCAAAAACACCCTCCTTGCTGCAAGGGTTCTATAGTGCTCCTAAGTTGTGCTGTTCGGGGCTACAATAGCAAGGGCCAGATTAGGTCCCCTGACCCAGGTGGCACGCATAGGGTTTAGGTGAGTTTAGGCTTCAGGGATGTTTAGAGGGTTTAGGATTTAGGGTTTATACTAACCCCTAATACATATCGGGTTGAGGGTGTGTAGGATGCAGGGTTTAGGGTTTAGGCTTCAGGGTTTAGGGACGTTGCTGCGCCAACAGGCGTTCCGAAGCAGAGGCTTCCTGCAGCGAGAAAAATTGCAGCGCAGCCCGCTCGTGACAAGAATACCTGCCTTGACGCCTATAGGGTTCCTTTGAAAAGGCTCCATGAGGGCTATTAATTATAAGGATTTAGTATAAGACCCTTAATCATCCTTAAGGGTCCATGTGCCCAAATCGTATATACTTTGGCCGCACAGTACTCTCTATATAGGTACAGTGGGCCCAAAGTATATACTATTCGGGTACATGGACCCTTAGGGTAAGCCCCAACTGAATTCGGATAGGTTTTCACCAGAAAGTGGTGTGAAGAGCCAGTCATCAGTAATGACGTGCTCCCATAATCTCTGCACATTGTCAATCTGCTATATAGTTGTATAGAATACATGAATTCTTTTGGAGCATTATGGCCTCCGTATTTTGGGTTAAGGGGTTTAAGGCTTCCAGAGTTTGGGGGTGTTTCCAGGACTCTGTGGATGGGTGCTGCGGCTATGGGCTCCATAGCCCTATACAAGTCTATAAACCCTATAAGGCATCCCTGTATGTATGCCTGAGAAGCCTCTGCAACCCTATAGAAAGCTCGTACGCCCTTACAGAATTACCATAATAACCCTTAAATCGCATTTAAACCATAGACACACGCATATATATATATATATATATATATATATGTATATTCATCTGTGCATAGTCATAATGATGCTTAATATATATATATATATATATATATATATATATATAACATGTATAACATTACAGCCATTGTGCCCTGCGAGCCCAGTGTCCCAGGCCGTTGCACCGATGCCATGGCCGAGTCAGCATCGGTCGGAATCAGTGGAGCTCCCGGCTTTCGGAGCGTCGGGTTTAGGACCGGTTTTTGGAGCTTCGGGCTTATGACTGTGAATAGTCACACAGATACACAGAGATGCATGCATGAATAGGTGTATATATACATATGTATGTATATATGAATATGTATGGACATATGTATACACGCGTGCTTATATAGGTATATGTATATAGATAGATAGATATATACGTAGATCACATGTATGTGTAAATATACAAGGATGATGTGGCTTAGGGTTTGGGGGTTTGAGCTTTGGGACTTGTGACGTATCGGCATAGTTTCCCGGACGTTGAAGGCCAGCCAAGTGTTGATTCCGACTCTCAGTGGCGCCCGGCACTTTCGACACGAAATCTTTAGTTCTTTGATCAATCACTCTTTATGGCTCATTAGACAACATGGACGCTTCGTGGGCCTGCATATGCAGAGACTCTCAGTGGGTGAATCAGTTTGCGAGTTGGATGTGATTCCCTAAACCCTAAACCCCAAACCTTAAACATCCCTTAAACATGGTGGATTTCCGAAGCTTTGCACCGGGTCATAGACGAGGGTTGCTTACATGACTGCTTAAGAAATCCCGGCGAAGCGGGCGAGGTAAACTAATAAGGATTTAGGGGGCCCAATATAATCATTTTATTTAGGCCCCGAAAGCACTATAGAACTAAACAGGGCTCGTCTGATCGAAGGACTTCACACCTCAGTTGTTTGGAAGCGCTGAGGTGTCAAGTGTCGCATAGGGACACACGACACCATGGATGACATGGCTCGGGATGGCGACCGATTCGCCCCTCCGCTGGCATTGTGAGAAACCGATGCCGCAACTCCTCCCCCTACTGCATTTCGGTGCTAGGGTGGCTGTGGCTTCCAATGACCCGTTTATAATGCCTAGTGCCAAGCATGAGCTGTCGTAGTAGTTGCAGTCGTCGTCGTGGTGGTGCTGGTGATGGTGGTAATTAGTGGGTGGCAGGCTTCTCCGATTGCTTCGATTGTCTTCTTGGGGCATGATTCGGCCGTCGACTAGGGTCTCCATTTGTACATCGTCTTATGCTTCTGTTCCTAGCTGTCGTCTTGATGCAAGATCTCATACACAGCTCTCGCACGACTGCATCTTTTATCCTGCTTGGTTGATCGCAGTTGTAGGTGCCGCGAGATGTGCCACTTTGGGTTGTAAAGGCCCATCAACGGTGCAACACTAAGCCTACTTTAAACTCAGACTCGTGAAACATTTGCAATGCCATCCCTCGTATATCCTGGCTGATCCTGGCTGATTTGTCTTCTTCTTCTACCCCAAGGAACTTTGCTAGCCGTTGCTAGCCCCCCCCCCCCTCCAAACCCTAAACCCAGGACCCTTAACCCTAAGCCACAATACACTACATGCTAGTGGGGTTGTAAGGAGACGTTGCTGAACTTCGTGGACACGGTGGCTGCGGGCGGCAAGGCAAGGAGCTAAGTTCGTGTCGAAACCGCTGTACCTACTATAGGGGCCTAAATCATCACTACTGATACGATTTTGGGTGTAATGGCCCCAAAACCCTATTCTATTCATTAATTAAGGCCCCTATATTAGGCCCCCATATACCCAGCAAATACCCATGATTAAGAACCACAAGGGCTCTAGTATAGGGCCTTTTGGGGGCCCTGGTATAAGATGCAGGTGTATCAGGATTTAGAACTTGGGCTTTTGGCTGGATGGCTTGAAGAGTTTGGATATGCTTCAATGTATGAATGGTTGTCTAGGCTGGGCCCCGCAAGCCTTTGCATGCAAACTTGTACCCTTACAATTCGGGGCATTGGGCCTACGTCGGGGTCCTGCTACGATGATGTACCTTGAACTGCCATAACCTCCTTTCTTGTCGGTTTCTAGTATAAGCCCCAATATGGAATTTCTAGGGACCCACCAACAAAGTAGGTTTCGGCAGGTAGGTTAAGGTATAGTGTAGCTTTGGAACTGTGCACCAGGAGCTGCATCCTGGAATCCAAAACCATGAGGGTCCGTGTACCCAAATCGTAGTAGCTGAGTGGATACACGATAATATTACCCACTATAGAGCTGAAAGTGTAAACTTTTGGGAGCTTATGAATTCAGCAACCAAGAAATCGTATATACTGCGGGCCCAATGTGCCTATATAGGGAGTACTTTAGGGCCAAAGTGTATATACTATTTGGGCACATGGACTCTGAGAGAACTGTAAAGCCCCAGCCCCGGTGAACTCTAAAGCCCAATCTAGGCTACTTGGAAGGGCAGGGGACTTAGTAAGTAGGTTATAAGTAAAGTTATAATTGGGTAATTCTATTCAGGGTACTTATAACTCTACTTATAACCTACTTACTAAGTCCCCTGCCCTTCCAAGTAGACTGCTTGAATAATTACCAACAGTACCAATCCTTAGGGCTCCTAGTGATTATGCAAGGCATCTTTATCACTGCCCTTAAACCCTGAACCTTCAGAACTTCCCCCCAAAAAATTCTCCTTCGGCACTTAAGGGACTTAGTAACTAGGGTTATAACTAGGGCAACTAATACTAAAATCACCACTAACCCCAATTAAGGTACGCATAACCGTGATTCTATTTACTGCGTCCCATGATCCCTAAACCCGAACCCCTAAATTGAAGACTTCCGCAGCCCCGAAAGGTCCGGCGCTTCACCATCCATGCCCGCAGCGGCATTCTCTCTGGCCTGAAAGCCAGCGCGATGCCCGGGAAGTGCCCTTTTGGGGGGGCTTTGCCAGGTCGTTCCCTCCCGGAAAACACAATTAAGGACATCCTAAACCGTAAACCCTCAACCCTAAACCACGAACCCTAAACCCCTGCACCCTAAATCCTGAACCCCTTCTACGCAGTAAGAGCACAGGGATTTGGTTGTTGAGGCCGCGCAGCGCCCTTAGTGGGTGCTCGGCCGGTGGCTTGTGCGGTGCAACTTTGTGACTAAGTAGTGTGGGGTGTCGGCTACTTGGAGGATCATTGGACTTGGTAAGTAAGGTAAGAAATTACTTTAATTGGGATTACAAGTATAGTTACCCTAATTATAACCCTATAGTTACTAAGTCCCATGATCCTTTCAGTACGGCTAGAGGGCCAGACCCTATACATAATTACGCCTTGTTCAGGGTACCTACTTTTATGGTTAGGATCGTCTGGCTTTAGTCTCAGCAGTGTTTGCGCCCAATAGGCCCTGCGTCCACGCCCTAGTTGTGGTTCTTACACTGCAATGCTGATACATTTCGAAGCCCTAAGCCGTAAACCCAAACCCTAAACCCTAAACCCTAAACCTAAACCCTAAACCCTGACACATTTCGAAGCCCTAAGCCGTAATCCCAAGCAGCCCTGAGACTGAGGTGACAACCGCTCCAAGCCGCCTCTTCGACACGTCCAGCCGGCTTGTGAATCCCGTGAAGAGTCCGGGACCGGATATAATGGCGGCTTATTATCACCGGTGCGTCAGCAAATAACCAATGCTATGTTGGGGTTCCTTACTAATGAAGTATAATGGGCGTTCCAATTGTTAAGGCCCCTACTCTGTAATATGGGAAGGGATTCGGGTTTATGGGGTTTGTTGTTAGGTGATTTCGCCCTAGTCTTTTTGCTCAGAGATGCAGGTTTAGGGTTTAAAGCCTTATGATAGCGCCCTGTCGTATGGCTGCAGGTTCAGGGCTTGCGGGCTGTTTGTGTTGTGAGAATGAGCTCAGGGATGCAAAGTTCAGGGCTGGGGGCTTACCGTACTGTGATACCACCTTGATGGTTTAGGCTAAGGATGCAGGTTTGCGACATGGGTTTAGAGTAGGGCTTACAGTTTGGGAATTCGGGCTTAGTGGTTTGTGCTAGGGCTTATGTGATTTGGGGTCTCGGCGAGGCCCAATAGTTTGTGTTATGCTTGGGGGGGGTGGGCTCGCCCTGAAGGAATACTAGGACCCACGGTTTAGGGTTTAGGGTTTAGGGTTTAGGGCCTTTTTTAGGGTTCAGATTCCCTTATAACCCCCTTTAAGCCAAAAAAGGGCACCCCTTTTATTCCCAGGCTACTCTTAGGTCTAGAATAAGCGCAAAGGAGGCTTAGCTTAAGAACTATAGTCACGCATATGACTTTAGGATAACTTTACAATATCGTATAACAGAACTATACTGTTAGTTTAACACATATTATACTGATAACAGAATATCATGTAGTAGAATATATGTAAAGGGAACTCCAGAAAGTTGGAATATGGATTAAGGGTAGGACCCCCTATAAGTTACCATAAAGAGTTTAGGATAATCATATTCCAACTTTCTGGCTTCTACTGTAAGTATAAGGGACCCTAATAGAAGACCCTAAATAGTAGGATCCTTATTATCAGGACCCCAAAATAAGGTACCCCCTAATTTTCGGAAACTCCCATGTAAGTGCTTAAACCCTAAACCCTAAACCCTAATGTAGTAGAATGTAAGTGCCACTGCCAGGACTTCGTGTATCGTCTTGCGGCTGAGCGGCCCAACCTTGAGCTGACCTTGAACGGAGGCGTAGGGTGGCCCAGAGTTTATAGGGTTTAGGGTCTTAGGCTTTAGGGTTTAGGGTCTTAGGGTTTAGGGTTTGGGCTCTAGGGTTTAGGGTCCACTTGGAGGGTCGGGGGACTTACTATGTAGTTATTTTGTAGAGTCATAAGTACCATAACCCCAATTAGGATCCCTTTTAGGGTACTTATAAGTCTACTTACTACCCACTTACTAAGTCCCCCGACCCTCCAAGATGTAAAGCCCTGCTGCGTAAAGAAGGAGTAACATAGAGTCCTTGTGATACGGTCTTCCAGAAGGGGTGCAGGTCGACCTGCAAAGCTCACTAACCCCTGTGACGCCCTCTGGAAACTCCGGCAGATAATACAACACCGGAAACCACGTGCAAACCATCCTGATTCCTAAACCCTAAAGCCCAAAGGCTCCATGTACCTTGATAGTAGATACTCAAGCCTTCAAGGGGTCCGTATGTGGGTACTTCGAGGCCTAGGTATATAGTATATGGGCACATGGAGCCTTAGGGAAGACACGAAATGCTAAACCCTCCACCGAGATCTGCAGCATCGAAGAAGTCGACATCAATCGTGCCAAAGGCCGCCTTGCTGGATCCAGAGGAAAGGAAGCCTCAAAACCCAGACAGTTTGGGGTGATACGTATAAATAAGTATAGTGACACGAAGAAATAACCCTAGTTACGAAGTCCCATGATCCTTCAAGTAGAGGAAGCCTCAAACCCAGAAAGTTTGGGGGTTTGGGGTTCGGCAAAGGCCCGAGGGTCCAAAGGACCCAATAGTTAGGTACTTAGGTTTCGGATAGGCAGTTATGTAGGTTACTATCTGGAAGAGTGTATGATTGTTAGGTACTTGGACCCTTGGGAAGGTCCGGGAAAGACTTGAGTCAATATAGAGGGTTAGGGTTTTGTTTTCATACACATCCGTTTAGGGCTCTACTTCCAGGGTTTTTTTGTAGGGGTTCTATTCTGAGGAGCCTCCCTATTCCTGAGGTCCCAGGCGACCACGTAAAGCTGAGGATTAGTGTGAATTATCCTTAACCCTTTGCGCCGAACCAGAACCACAGGGTTTAGATCAACAAGGCTTATATGAAAGGAACCCAAAATCTTATTTTTGTATGTGGTTGGCTTTATTTGTGTTTAAAAGTGTTTTCTTGCATTTAAAAGTGGTGTTTTGTATTTAAAAGTTTTTTAAATATGTTTTTTGTGTTTTACAGTTGTTAAATTTTTTTAATTTTATTTTTGGTGTAAAAAAATACATGTTTGTGAATTATGAGTTTTTGTTTCTGATTGAGTCAAATGGCTTCCTGTTGTTCTACCTGGTTTCCTGCAGCTGTACGTCTACAATTTTTTATTTGTTTTTGAAGTGCTTATTTCATCAATATAAATATTTTTGGTTGTGATTGAGTCAAATGATAAATGGCATCCTGCTGTTCAACCTGGCTTCCTGCTGTTCTACGTCTACAAATTTGTTTGTATTTGTTTTTAAAGTAGTTTATCAATTTAAGTTGGGGGTTGTGATCGAGTCTAAGGGTTTAGGGTTTCCTTGAAATGCCGACCTTCCCCACATGGATTCGAGCGGTGCAGTGGTGTGTCGTACAGTAGTAGTACAAGTAATAGCACAGTAGTAATGCAGTAGTACAAGAGTAGTACCATATTTAGTAGTACAGTAGCAGTGCAATAGCAATACAGAAGTACAGTAGTAAGAGGGTAGTAGTAAAGTGGTAGTACAGTAGGGGTACATTACAAGGGTGTGGGAGTACCTGGAGCTGTTTAGCAGGGTGTGGGCACGACCAAAGTCCAAACCACGATCACTCCAAGATACCAACACTAAAACCTTTTATGTTGAGAACTTTTTCGTCCGGCCTACACTCCTGTACAGCAGTGCATTAGTATTGCAATAGTACAGTAGTAGGACAGTCGTAGAAGAGAAATACATAAAATCAGTCGGCCCAACAAAGAACGCACTAATCATTAATTAGGCCACCATTTTTTTGATACAGCCCGAATAAGCACGGGAAACACGCATCAACTAGGCACACCGGACCAGAAGGACCCCCACATTAACCTGTATTAGTGGTGTGATGCTATTAGTCAATTTCAGTATTCGCATGCGTTTGGCATGTTGCTACTTGTTTGTGTTTGCTTGGTGACTGTTTTGTGCAAGTCTGTTGTTGTGTGTCTTGGCTCAAAACTTCTTCACAAAAAAGCGAATCACAACGTCGCCTCCTGCTTGGAAGCAAAACAAGATATAGAAAACCTGGCTCAGTCTGGTCAAGTTTGTTTCGGTAATGTTTTTTTCAAAAAAGGAGAGCCCAAATTTAGGAAAAGGGAAAAGCAATCCACACTGGGGTGATTGAGCCGGGGACCGGCCATCCGCCCCCAGCCCAGCCCAATTCCAAGATGCCGCATCGTCAGCCCAGCCAGCCCACCCCCACCCCAGCCGACCCCCCCCCACCCGACCCACCCCCTACTTTCGGGGGACACCCATTGCGATTTGATGATTTTGGTTTGGGGACAGGCACCGGACACCCCTTGCGAGCTGCGAGTTTTTGGACAGCCGTAGGGGGAGCCCTTGCGGTTCATGATTTGGGAACCTATTTTTAATACAACCTGCAGGGAGACACTCTTTGCGATCCGTGATTTTGGGATCCGCGATTCTTCAAAACCTAATCGGACACCCCTTGCGGGCCCCAGCCCCCAACCCCAGCCCACCACCGCATCTGTTGGCAAAATCTGGCGGAAGTGAGCCGCCACCGAGCAGAAAGCCTGTAAATACCGCGTTAAAACAACGGCCAGGGATCCCACACATCTGCGGGCAAAATCTGGCGGAAGTGATCCGCCACCGAGCAAAAAGCCTGTAAATACCGCATTAAACAAAGGGCCAGGGATTTCACACATCTGTTGGCAAAATCACTTCCGCGTGATTTTGCCAACAGATGTGTGAAATCCCTGGCCCTTTGTTTAATGCGGTATTTACAGGCTTTTTGCTCGGTGGCGGATCACTTCCGCCAGATTTTGCCCGCAGATGTGTGGGATCCCTGGCCGTTGTTTTAACGCGGTATTTACAGGCTTTCTGCTCGGTCGCGGCTCGCAGGGAAGGCTGAGCGTGGGCTGGGGGACTGGCGGGTGCCCTTCACTACACCCTCCCCCAACCCCTTTTCTCCCTGCCTTCACCCAGCCCGAACCGCCCCAACAGGCCCAACAGGCCCAACAGGCCCACAGGCCCAGCAGGCCCAGCAGCCCCAGCCCCAGCAGCATTTTATCATGAAGCCTTTTCCGGAAGATCGGCCCGGCAAAATCTTAGAAGACATTTGTGGCACTTGTGGCACGCCCCGGAAAAATCTTATTAAATCTTATTAAATCTTATTAAATCTTATTGAATCTTATTGAATCTTATTGAATCTTATTGAATCTTATTAAATCTTATTGAATCTTATTGAATCTTATTGGTCCATCATTTTTAAAAGGGACACGACTCCAGATCGCCCCAAAAAATCTTATTGAATCTTATTGAATCTTAGAAGACATTTGTACAATTGTGGCCTACCCCGAAAAAATCTTATTAAATCTTATTGAATCTTATTGAATCTTATTGAATCTTATTGAATCTTATTAAATCTTATTGAATCTTATTGAATCTTAGAAGACATTTGTACAATTGTGGCCTACCCCGAAAAAATCTTATTGAATCTTATTGCTCAGCCCTGTTGATCCAAACTTTGTGGTTTTGGCTTGTTGCGAATTTATAACTTTTTCCTTGGAAAATCTCAAATATTCGCCACCGTTTCGCGGGGGGCTCCCGCCCCCCGCACCCCCTGGATCGAGGGCTTGCCCCCCTCGAGCTCCCCCCCTTCCCCCCAAGCCCCCCACCGGGGGAAAGGGGGGGATACCCCCCCTTGAACCCCCCGTGGAAGCATATTTCTTGGATAGATAGATCGAGATTCCCTTTGCAAGGAGATTACATAAAATCTTGTCAGTGTTAGAAAGGAAAACAACCCAAATAAAATATTACTACATCTAACTATAAATCTCATTAAATCTTAATTCGTCTTCAAAAATTATGAAGTCCCGAGCCCGGTCCCCAGCCCTCGCCCTTGCGCCTTATCAGCCCACCTCCCAGGCCAGCCTCGCCCCCGCGCCAAACTCAAAGCCATGACCCTATAAGCACATATAGATACCAGATATGACAGCAAACAGCAAAACCTTTAAAGAGCAAAGTCAAAGCACCCACACAAAGCAAAGTTTACAGGGGCGCTCCCTGCTTGAGTCGATGAAACACACTACTGTGCTTGTACTGTGCTACTACTGTACTACCATTGCACCAATGTACTACTATGCTACTGTACTACTGTACTCTGTACTACACGCCACTGTACCGTACCAGGCCTCAAACTTGGTCGATCGTGGGGGTGGTTAGGTTGGAGGCAAAAGTCTTCAACATGAAAGGTTTGCAGTGTTATCGGGGCTTGTTTTCAAGTTTTTGGTGATCCCCAAGCCCCCCGATTGCGGCGTTCGCGCAGGTTTCAAACCGACCATGCGACCCCCCATTTCCCTTCTAACTTACCCAAAGCCATTCAGACCCTCAGCCAGCCGAACCCCGGTCCAGGGGGTCACGGACACCAGACTATTCAAACCAAGAACCTTTGGTCGAGGGGGGGTGGCTATTAAACGGCCGCCACATCACAGGTAGCAGAGATACAAGAAGAAGCTCGATGATGCACAGGTGAGTACATGTAATCGTCCAGTAGTAATGCATGTAATGGTACAGTAGTAATGCAGTAGTAGTACAGTAGTAACACGGTACGAGGTTTTTAAGTGTACTTGGAGCTGTTTAACGGTTTGGGGGGATCACCAAAGGCTGGAAACCAAAAGCCCCGATCACTCCAAGATACTACCAACACTGAAAACCTTTCATTTTGAAGACTTGTGCCTCCAACCTACACTCCCTTTCACAATCGACTATGTCTGAGGCCTGGTACGGTACAGTAGTAGTACAACAGGGTAGAGTAGTACAATAGTAGTACTGTAGTACGACAGTCGTACAGTAGTAGATACAGTGCAGTGTTTAGGGGTACTTGGAGCTGTCTAGCGAGGTTTGGGGACGACCAAAAGTCGAAGCCAAGACACGGTCACTCAACGAGAACTACCAAAACTGCAAACCTTTCACTCTGAAGACTTTTGCCTCCAACCTACACTCCCCTCCACAATCGACCACGTCTGAGGCCTGGTGCGGTGCAGTGGTGTGTCGTGCAGTAGTAGTACAAGTACTAGCACAGTAGTAGTACAGTAGTACAAAAGTAGTACCGTCGTAGTACAGTAGCGGTGCGATAGCAGTACAGAAGTATACTTGTAAGAGGGTAGTAGTAAAGTGGTAGTACAGTAGTATTAAAGTAGTTGTACAGTAGTGGTACAGTACGAGGGTGTGGGAGTACCTGGAGCTGTTGAGCGGGGGTTTGGGCACGACCAAAAGCCCGAAGCCAAGCCACGATCATTCCAAGATAACTACCAAAACTGAAGCCCATTCATGTTGAAGACTTTGGGACTTTGCCTTTCAGCCATTAGCCTTCAACCATATACCATGGCACTCTGCCTTCTACCCCTACACCCTAAAACCCTGAAACTCTAACCCTAACCCTTTCATTACCCTCAAACCCCTAATACTATGGCACTCTGCCTTCTAACCCCAAACCCTAAAGACCCTGAAACTGTAAACCCTGTGCCAGGTCTTCTTCATCCTCGTCTTCTTGGAAAACACCTTAAAAATGTAGAAAAAATACTTTTTTTGTGTTTTAAAATTTGTAAAAAATTTTAAAAGTTGTTTAAAGTCTTTAAAAGTCTTTCAAAGTCTTTTTAAAGTTTGTAAATGCTTTTAAAAGCTTTTAAAAGTCTTTTAAAGTCTTTTTAAAGCTTTTAAATGTATTTTAATGTTTTTAAAAGTATTTTAAATATTTTAAAAGCCTTTTAAAGTTTTGAAAAGTCTTTTAAAGTTTGCAAAAGTCTTCTAAAAGTTTCTAAAAGTCTTTTAAAGTCTTCTAAAAGTTTTTAGAATGTTTTTTCTTGCATTTTAAAGTTTTTAAAAGTCTGTAAAAGTCTTTAAAAGCCAACTCTGTCGAAAAAGCCCTGTGGATCTAAACCTTGTGGTTCTGGTTCGGTGCAAAAGGGCAATGAAATTAGGGCGCTCTTGATCATGTTTTCAACCTCCCTCGCCATTATTGTTCATGCTTTCCAACTAAGAGAGGGCCATCGAGCGGATGCGCCCGGCTGCGGAGCGCAGTGAGCAGCGTCGCACTCGCGAAAGTGCGAACCTGGAGCCGCTTCCGAACCTGGAGCAGCCTCCGCCTTCGTGGCTGGAAGATCCGGTCGACTTCCAGAAACCCAGGAGGAGGTTCCAAGCGATATCCAAAGTTTTTTGGAACCTCCTTTGAAGTACCTTCGCTGCTGCTGCGGGGATGAAAGTGATGCTGAGGAGTATTGAGCACAAGGATGATATTCACACCGAATAATGACCCCGGTAGCAACCACTGAACATGCACAGGGATGACATCCACAAATCGGCAAATATGTCTTCAGCGGCATCCAAGCGTGACCAGCGCCAGGATGACACACTTGGTTGTCAAAATTATGGGCCCTTTCTGGGCCCTAAATATTAGGTGCCGTATTACAACAAGGACGCAATAAGTGACCATAATTTTGACAACCACCCATATTGGAACCTGATTAAGAAACCTTGGGGGCCTTTATGAGGGATCCTTTAAAGGGGTCTATAAGGGTTACTACAAAGGATCTATACAAGGCTTGGAAGGGCTGGGGACTTAGTAAGTAGGTAGTAAGTAGACTTATAAGCACCTTAAAAGGGACCCTGATTGGGGTTATGGTATAGCGCTGTCCCTAGTCCTGAACCCCAAAGCCGAAGCCCAGAGCCCAAACCTCAACCTGCATAGACTCCCTACAGATGCCCTAAAGGAGCCCTTTGCAATCCCTGAAGCTTCAAAAGGGAGCCCCTCCTTAGTTGGGGGACACTGTAGTTATAAGTATGGTTAAGTGGATACACTTTACACTGTTGGGGAGAATATTACCCACTGTAAAACTAAAAGTGTACACTTTTTGCGGCTTCGGAACCAGCAACTGAGAACGTAGATGCTACTTGGGGACATGAGCCCTTAGGACTCTGTGAGGCTTTAGGCTTGTAGTTTCAAGGCCAGATTCAGGCCAAGCCTTAAGTAGACCCTAAACCCTAAACCCTATATAGATCCCTTCAAGTTGCCCTATAGATCTCTGTAAGGAGCCCTTGAAAGGAACCTGGCTATAAGTCCCAGGATCCCGTAAGTAGACCCTAAACCCTATGTGGATCTCCTGAAGCGGCCCTATAGACCCCTGCAAGGAGCCCTTTAAAGGAACCTTACTAAGTCCCAGGATCCCTCAAGTAACCCTCAGTAGAACCCTCAACTTATAGATCCCTAAACCCTATATACTTAAAGGAGCCTTACTAAGTCCCATGATCCCTTAAGTAAGAGCCGCGGACAGGCCTGGAAGTGATGGTGGGCCGCTGGGCAACCCGGAGTCCCTGGGCGCTTGCCCGAGCCTCGGTGGTTTCGCTTAGGAGATTCCTTGAAAGGGTTCCTTAAAGGGGTTCCTTCATAAGCGATTCCTTCAAAGGATTCCTTAAACGGATTCATTGAAAGAGATTCCTTGAAGGGATTCCTGAAAAGGATTCCTTGAAGGGGTTCCTTAAAAGGATTCCTGAAAGGGATTCCTTGAAAGGGGTTCCTTTGAAGGGATTCTTTGAAGGGGTTCCTTTAAGGGGTTCATATGAAGGGATTCTTTAAAGTGATTCCTTAAAAGGATTCGTTGAAAAGGGTTCATTTGAAGGGATTCCTTAAAAGGATTCCTTGAAAGGGGTACCTTTGAAGGGATTCCTTAAAGGGATTCCTTGAAGGGATTCCTTAAAAGGATTCCTGAAAGGGATTCCTTGTAGGGGTACCTTTGAAGGGATTCCTTAAAGGGATTCCTTGTAGGGGTGCCTTTGAAGGGATTCCTTAAACGGATTCCTTAGGGGTTCATTTGAAGGGATTCCTGAAAAGGATTCCTTGTAGGGGTTCCTTTGAAGGGATTCCTTGAAGGGATTCCTTGGAAGGATTCCTTAGCGTGGTTTCTTAACGGGGTTCCTTAAATGGGTTCCTTTTGGGGAGGAGTCACGGAGCGCTTGCCCGAGCTTCGCGGAGAACCGGAGTTCGGGTTTAGGGTCTATAGGGTTATTAGGGTCTACAGGGTTCATAGGGTTTAGACACAGAACCATGTGGATGAAGACTACAATGGGTCTTTAAAGGTTCCTCTTCCCTAAACCCTAAACCCTAAACCCTAAACCCTAAACCCTAAACCCTAAACCCTAAACGGTCCTAGGATCCTTTAAAGACTCCTTTAAGGAGTCTTTTCGTCTTCCTTTCAGGGATCCTCGAAGCTTCCTCGAAGAGGTCCGTGTCAACGAGAACTTAAAGGGCCCTTTAAATTTGGGGTTTAGGGTTTAGGCCCGTACCCTTACTTAAACCCAAAGCCCGATCTAAAACCTTTTAAACCCGAAGCCTTCCAAAACATAACCTATGAGCTGAAACAGCCCGCAACCGACAGTCTACTGCCTCATCCCCACCTCATACCCCTAGATCCTACGAACCTTGGAACCCTAGAACCAAAGACCAAAGAGGTGATGGTGCTGATAGAAAAATCGACTAGTAGTACCGGAGCTCGGATGCAGGCAGACGCCCAGGCTCGGAAGCGCGGGCGGATGGCTGTCGTGGAGGACCGCGCTGAATGTGTTTGTTTTAAGAAGGTTTAGTGTGTTTATATACAGTAGATAGGTCGGAAGGTTGAGGGTTAGAGGAGGGAAATTGCAGATTTCAGCCAGAGTTTTGAGGTGTATAGACCTTTAAATTCACTTTTTAGATCCTACAACACATTCTTGGTCAGCACCTAGAAATCAGCTTGTGCTTGACGAGCCGCTTACGTGTGGCCGGACCGGAGCAGGAGGTTTGCAGTTCGAAACTAGGGGTTAGGGCCCCAAAAAAGCACACAAGCAAAAATAAGGATAGTGATATCCCATATAAATCCCCGTTTAATGAAGCCCAATTAGGTAGGGATATCCCTACAAAATGCTTCTGCTTATGTGCTGTTTGGGGTCCTTAGGGGTTCCTTTCAAGGCCTACTATAAGGGTACTATATAAGGGTTCCTTTAAGTGGCTACTACAAGGGTACTGTAAGGGTTCCTTTAACGGGCTACTATAAGGGTACTATAAGGGTTCCTTTAAGTGGCTACTATAAGGGTACTATAAGGGTTCCTTCAAAGGGCTACTATAAGGGTACTATAAGGGTTCCTTCAACGGCCTACCATAAGGGCACTATAACTCGGAGTCAGGCTCTCCAGGACGTCGCAGTTTTTTGCTTTTGAGCCTTTTTTGGGCCTTGCGATTGTCTCATGAACCTCATCGCGGTTTAGGGTTTAGGGTTTGGGGTTATAGTGAACCCCAGAAAGTTGGAACAGGGGTTGAGGACGATTAGTGCTGGGATTCCCTATACTTTGCCTCAAGGGAATGAGGACAATGATGTTCCAACTTTCTGGCTTCTACTGGTAGAAGCCAGAAAGTTGGAACATCATTATCCTCATGCCCTTGAGGTAAAGTATAAGGGATCCTAGCACTAATTCTCCTAAAGCCATGTTCCAACTTTCTGGCTTCTACTGTAGGAACTCCCAGCCTCACTACCCGTCAACCCTAAACCCTCAACCCCTCCAGATTCCGTAGAGGAACCCTTGAAAAGGGTGCTTACAGCCCGACGTTCAAGCAGGCCTTGCAGTACCTTTTGAGGCATAGGCACAGCACCAGGACTCCTGAAGAACCTGTCTCCACGGTTGAGGATTATGGGCTTATAGGGCCATGGTTTTGTGCGGTTATGGTAATGCGGTTATGGTATAGGCATAGGGGTATGGGGGTTTGGGGTTAGGGTCTGTCTAGGGTTACAGCGCTGTAGGATTTGGGGTTCAGGGCTGTAGGGTTACAGAGTTAAGTATTACTCTAGGGTAATGATAGGGTGCAGGGTTTGGCATTGTAGGTTCATTACAGAAGGTTACATGGAGTTTAAGATTTTAGAGAATGTGGTCGCAGGACTACCTGGCCTACTGCCAGGAAGAGCTCGAAAGTGGCAAAGAGGACGATCGGCCCAGTCAAGCTCATATCGAAGACGCGACTCCCAAATACGCACCCATGACCTGGTGGCTGAGTAGGTTACCGTTCAATTTTTCAATCGTACCACCATGCAAAAATAAACCCCCAGAGGGTCCATATGCACTACAACAATGGAACTAGAGGGACCAGACCATCTTCATTGCTGTTTTGGGGGGCCTTCCCCCACAACGGTACCCTCTTGGCATGGACCCTTCTACCCTAAACCCTTCAGAGGACAGGTCCGAAGGGGTAGAAGCTGTCAAGGAAACGATGTAGGACAGGAAAACTGGCGAACATATCCAGGTAAGTAGATTGTGGTATACCAAAAAACCATATTCCTATCGTCACGGCCCCCAAATCTCCCTTTGCAGTCCCATTATAGTAGACCCCAGAACCTTGGTCTACTTACGAGCCTACGTATGAAGGCCCGTATATATTATATATTACACCGTAAAGCAAAAGGACCACCTCATCATCCTTTCAGAACCTCTCCGAAATCTGTTTGGTGAGGGCCCCAGCCGGTTTCAGGGTTCAGTTTTCATGGTTTGCCTAGAGTATCCGAGCAAGGTAGATGTATCAACTGTTTGGCCGTATCCTTTCTTTAAAAATACATTGATTACTCTAGGTAGGGTTAAGGGTTCAATGCTTTACACCGAGTTTCTGGTGTCGGGTTCTAGACCCTGCAGAGGATCCAGAAGATAGAAGCCCCTCAAAAAATGCGATCCTACTCTTGTCGATGCTGCCTGTCTGTCTTTCTGTGTCTTTACATAATATGTGCATATATATACACATATATACATACGCACACACACACACAGAAAGCGTCGCACTGCATATACTGGCATATACTCACATCCTGTGCTAAATGTCGGTTCATGCATGTTGTGTCTTATGATGCATTATGTTAGTTGCTGCACGATGGGATGCTGTGTGGTTTTGAGTCGATATCTATGTATGGGTGGATGGATGCTTGTATGTATGCATGCATGCATGCATGCACATGCTGTTGGGGTTAATCTGCCGTCCCAGCTGGCCTGCCCAATTCCGGCGAGTACCGACGGGCTGAAGCCTCAGATGGGATTGGATTGTTTTTGCATTTTTGTTCTATTTATATGAAGCCCAAGAAATATGTGAAACATAGGTTGGTGGCTGGGTTTAAGGGGTAGGGGTTGGGGTTGACGCGGTTTTGGTTTAGGGTTTAGGGCTTCCGGGTTTTGGGTTTAGGGCTTGTCTAGGGGTCGGAAAGTCAGCAATAGTATCACCTTGTAGTCCGTAAGTTGTTTATGCCTTAGGGTCTTGGTCATTCTTCTGAGACAGTGTTGTGTGCAAAGAGCCCAACCGCGCCCAACACACCGCAAGATGCATAAGCACACACCCTAAACCCTAAACCCCAACCCCCACACCCTAAACCCCAACCGTAAACCCCTAAAGTATGGAGTGCCAGGGTCTCAAAAAGACGGACAGGCAGACATAGACACAGAGAAGGGCAGGTTAGAGCAGACCGAGAGAGAGACAGACAGATACAGGAGTTTCCGAAGTTTAGGGTTACCTTGTTTTGGGTTTGGGGTTCGGGGTTTAGGGTTCAGGGTTTAGGGTTTCCGAAAATTAGGGGTACCTTGTTTTGGGGTCCCTTAGAATAAGGATCCTACTATTCAGGGTGGTATATTAGGGTCCCCTATTGTCGAATACTCCCATACAAGCAGCACACCCCCGCATGCAGAGACAGCCAGACAAAAAAGCCTAAAGCCCTAAAACCCTGAGCCCTAAAACCCTAAAACCCTAAAGCCCTAAACCCTAAAAACCTAACGCACTAAAACCCTAATACCCTAAACCCTGAGACCGTAAAGCCCTAAAAACCCTTTAAACTCTAAAACCCTAAACCCTGAAACCCTAAAACCCTAAGCCCTATCTAGCAAGACTGGGCCATTGAGGTGCTATCGGAAGCCTTGCGCGAATCACCCCGGCAGGCCTGTCAAGGATTTAGGGTTTATGATTGAGGATTTACGGTGTGGGGTTTACGGTCAAGGGAGCCCCGGGGGGAACGGTATTGGGGGTTTCGGTCTCGTGGCTTCCTGTGGCCATTTTGCCTCAACTCTGCTAGTTGCACAGACCACGAGAAGCCTTGCTGATGCAAAGGTCCACAGCCAGCAGATGTTCAAAACTTCTAAACCCTACGCCCAATGCAAAACCACACATGCTCTGGCAGGGGGGCTGGAAGCGCTTCTCTTCAGCTCCCTGTCGGCATGTCAGGGTTTCGTTGCTGGGCTTGTGCGCTTTGTAGCAGCGATGTGAAAAGCCGTATAGTCCCCTCAAGCCTCAACCCGTTTCCCTAAACCCTAAACCCTACAAGAAAAACCTCCCCTACACGAGACTTGCAAAGGTTCGAGATATGAATTTCAATCTTCACACTGCCTCGCGTTACGGCCGACATGGCATCGAACGTCTATACGAGCCTAGACCGGTGAAATAGCATAGGAGGCCGGTAAAATTGTAGGGGGCTCGCAAGTACGAACTCCAAGGCGCCAGTTGCATACTGGAGTGGTAGGTAGAGCACCCCTCATTGGTTTGGGCAACTACCTGCGCCAGATGATATTTTGGATAGCCTCTTCTGTTGTTAGGGACATATAACCAGAAGCCAATGTAGCCAACAGGAAGTGTTACAGGTTGGGGTCTGCGCTAGGGCCGCCGAAGTTTTTGTTGCACCGACGCCAAGTTCCGAAAGCTCCGCTGCCCGCGACACTGACATGTTGTACCTTTGCGGGGGGCTACCTTCGGACCCTGACCACATCAGAGGCTATCCCAAAGAAGCTACTACATCCTAGGGTCTGGGTGAACCTTGGTTAGTTCTGCCCAGGCTGTCTCAGAAGCATTGCAGCATCTACCCGCGGTGGAAAAGCTGCATTCGGCGTCCTTTGTTCAGGGCTTGAGGGCTTAATCCAGATTTCGGCATCTTAGTATGTAAATGATAACTTGCGTACTGCCCCCATACAGTAACAGTGATAATAGAATAGGGCCCCTATTAAGGGCCTATATATAATACAGATTATTCAACTGCTACTGAGCGGGGGCAGTACCCAAATGATCACTTGCCCCTCGCTGTCCCAGTGTCGTTGTATACTATCATATACCCCGGACCCTTTCTTAAAGTATTGAGGCCCCTCTGTTGAGCTTTAAGCCACCAAAACCTTCGAGGTTCACAGTAAGTGTTTAGGGTTCAGGCAGTTCATGCTTAAGTGCGGCACACACCCCGAACTCAAACTTCCGTAGATCAGAGACGTTTTGCCCGAGATCCTTGGATCTGGAAGTGACCCAAGCTCTAGCACCGCAGGAACAGCCGCTTAGGCTTTAGTTTGAGACCCTTTAGGAGTTTAGTGTTTAGGGGTTTGGAGAACCTGAAGGGGTTTGAGGATTAGAGGGCTTATGGCCTGGAGAACCTTACGCCCGAAAACTTACGTCCTGGATCCACCAGCCCCACCTTACTTAAGCTAACCCCGAGGGTCCACATACACTAAGTATTATGGAGTTAGGCCCTAAAAGACCATCCCCAATATGGTTTTGGGGTCCTAAGTCCACAATAGTAGTGTATACGGACCCTCTGGGTACCTGCCACAGCCAAGTCTACGGGCCCTTACAGTGCTATTAAGAGGACCCAAGCACTACAAAGGAGCCCCTCCTAAGGCCCAAGCAAACGGGGACCCTTAAACCCTGAGCCCTTGCAGCACCCTTACAAGCTTTAGACTATCCTTATGTACCTTCACAGGAAGCCCTAAAGGATTTGAGCGCTTGACCCTGCTTGGAGGATCATGGGACTTGATGAGTAAGGTTATAAGTACTTTAATTTGGGTTATAAGTAGTTATAGTATAGTTACCTTACTTAGAACCTTAGTTACTAAGTCCCATGATCCTCCCAAGTAGACCCAAAACCATAAACTCTATAGATCCCTTTAAGGAGCCCTTAAAGGAACCTTACTAAGTCCCATGATCCTCCAAGTGGCAGCCCGGAGGATGTTCATGGGCCTTTGCGTGATGTTCGCCTTCAGCCTGGTCATGACCTCGGCTTGGGGTTTATGGTTTAGGGTTTAGGGTCTGGGGTTTAGGGTATGGGGTTTAGGGTTTAGGGTTTAGGGTATGGGGTTTAGGGTATGGGGTGTAGGGTTTAGGGTATGGGGTTTAGGGTTTAGGGTTTAGGGTATGGGGTTTTAGGGTTTAGGGTATGGGGTTTCGGGTTTAGGGTTTAGGGTGTGGGGTTTAGGGTTTAGGGTATGGGGTTTAGGGTTTAGGGTCTCGGGTATGGGGTTTAGGGTACGGGGTTTAGGGTATGGGGTTTGGGGTTTAGGGTGTGGGGTATGGGGTTTAGGGTATGGGTATAGGGTTAGGGTTTAGGGTATGGGGGTTTAGGGTATGGGGTTTAGGGTTTAGGGTATCGAGATTTAGGGTATACGGTTTAGGGTTTAGGGTATCGGGTATATAGGGCATTGGGGTTCAGGGTTTAGGGTTTACTGTATATAGGGTTTAGGGTTTAGAGTTATTTTTGGGGGGTTCGAGAAGATGGGTTCCCGGAAGGCACGGTGGGATGCCTTCTTGCGATTCCATATTGGTAGTTTCAAAAAGCAACGTCTTCCAACAGGGTCCATATACACTGCTATTATGGAATTAGTTCCCCAAAGCCATATTGGGAATGGTCTTTTGGGGCCTAATTCCATAGTGGCAGTATATATGGACCCTCTGGGCTTATGTGGACCCTAGATCCTGCTTTTGGGAGTCACCCCGAAAACCCTAAACCCCCATACCCTAAACCCCATACCCTAAACCCAAACCCCTAAACCCTAAGCCCCCCTCCTTTCTAGTGTAAGCTCAATCCGAGCAGTACCGACAGCCTGCAGGAGTCAAAGGAGCGGTGCAGTACACTTAAAGAAAAAACCCTAAGCCCCTGCCTTCCAGGGCATAGAGTCTTGTCGTGGAGGAAGAGGGCCTGGTCAGGGTTTCGCGCTTCTCTCGGTTTCGGAGTTGAGGATTACTAGGGCGACAAGTAGGGTTACAAAACAAAATCCCCAAAAAACCTATTCTAATTATCAATGGGTGGCGGCTTCCAGGCTGGGGTTTGAGCGGTTCATGGTCGAATGATCTAACATAGGGGCCCCAATAATTACCAGTACTATTGCGGGGGGGGGGGGGGGGTCCTTATTATAGATATCGTATACTGGGCCCCCAAAACCGTACTCTAATCATTAAGGCGCCTGTAGTATGTCACATTGCATCCTGAATCCCAATAGCAGAGCTCTAGTTAGTAGGCCTCGTTGTGTGGATAAGCAGGAAAGAGGGAACTGCAGGAGGCTGACATCTTGCCTACATATCCCCTTAAACCCTACAGTAAACTCTAAAAAATGTAGAAAGGGTGCCTAGTACTTATGCAAGCCCGGAAGCTTAAACCCGAAACCCTCAGCAGCGGACACAAAATCCCATGGTAAGTAAACCCTCAACCCCGACCGGCGTTTCTGAACGCCATAACCCAGAACCTCAGCCCCAAGCGACAAAGCCAATTAAACACTTTAGGGCCGTTTAGAGTTTGGGGGTTTAGGCGTTGGGTTTCTCAGGGTTTAGGGCTTAGCTGGCTGTGAGTTTACGGTGCTTAGGGGTTTTGGGGCGTTGTCTAGGGTTTGCAAACGCCAAAGCGGCTTTTATCGACGGTTGCGAATTTAAGGATGCGCACTCAGGTGCTGCTTATTCTTCCACCGCTTCTAGTGGTGCGGTCCCTGGCATCGCGGGGTATCGAAGACTGACCCGTCTGCTAGGACCCAGTGAAAGCCCTTGCTCCCTTTTTTAGGGTTCAGGTTCCCTTATCACACCCTTTATACCAACAAGGACACCATTTTTATTCCTAGGTTACTCTTAGGTCTAGTCTGTCTTGTCCTCGAAGCCGAGAATCCCAACAGGTTAGGATGGGCATTTCAGCTTAAGCAATTACTCATCGCATTGTAAGCTAGATCCTAGGTGTTGAAGGTATATCGTTATACAGCATTGAGGCTTGGGTGACGTTTTCTTGCACATGGTCTCGGATGCCCTGAAAGAACTCGCCGTCATGCGTTGTACAGTTATCTCTACAAACCTTGCATCTTATGAACGATCAGGTTTCCTGCGGGGTTGAAGCACAGTCGGGCATTGCAGGGTTCATCTTGTTTGCATCGGCTGTCTTTTTATGTGGGAGCTTCCGAAAACAGGGGACCCTAAGGTAGCACCTTAAATAGTAGGATCCTTATTATCAGGACCCCAAAATAAAGTACCCCCTAGTTTTCGGAAACCCACATGTAAGCCTTGTAAACTTAAACCGTTCTTCGCAACCACAAGCCCATGAAACTCCCAGAGCAGTGGTTGCATTATTTAGTGTTCTCCGTGCTGGTCGTAGAGCCTAGACCGTGCAGAGAGACGCTTGAGTTGGGACCCTTACAAGAGGTGCACTCGAAGTTTGAAGCTTTCGGATGAAATTAGCAGGCGATGTTCAGAGAAATGAACAGATGACCATGTACGCAGGAGAATTTTGTTTGTATGGACATGGACTGGGTTTGCACAGACACAGTTTAGGACATTTTAGCACATGTATGTATGTAGGTATGGGTGGTTGGAGCCCTTCCGTGATAATCGCCTGCCAAAGAAGCCCTTTTCTAATATCTCATAAATCCTAAACTATAAGTCCTGGGCCGAAAGTTCAGGTAGCAGAGCAGCGCAGAGAGAATGCGGTCAAAGCCCGAACTGTCGATATCTCCTGCGAGGATCCTGGTGCGGTTTAGGGTTTTGGGGTTTAGTAGGGTTTAGGGTTTTAGTAGGGTTTAGGGTTTTAGTAGGGTTTTGGGTTTAGGGTTTTAGTAGGGTTTACGGTTTTAGGGTTTAGCGTAGAGTAAAGCAAGACTACCGGGGCCTCAGCCAGTTCCTGTAAAGGGCTCCTGGCAAGGTCTATGAGAAGGGTTTCTAGGGGCTTCCGACTTTTCTGCAAGGCATTCATATGCGGGCTGTAAGGAATGAAATGAAGAGGCTGCAGCATTCTGAGAGGGCTCTCTTGGGCCTTAAGGATCCATTATCTAACGATTTTTCAAGCTGCTACAGTAGTTGCGTGCGTCGTTCTCTAAGTTAGGGTCCCTCTGTAGTTCCCCAAAATGGCACGGCAAACACAAAAAACGGACGGAGCTCGTACGCTGAGTTCAATGGATTATGTATAGTATCGGCTGGTGTGTTGACTCTGTTTCACCAAGTCTCCGTTTGGGATTCACGGTTTAGTGTTTAAAGTTTAGGATATTAGAGTTTGCAACAGTATGCCTGCGGCGGTGAGCGCGCTTCTGTAGGAATGGGGGGCGTGCCCACTTATCGCACGCTTGCGTCAGCATGTAGTCCCAGACGATCTTGGGAGGCCTTGTTAAAACCCTGAAAGCGCCAGATGCATCTAGATAGGGTATTATAGTATAGTTAAGTATAATGAAAGAGTAAGGAACCCTGAGGAATAGCGTTCTGTACCTGATTATGACTCTGTTACTTCAAGTTGCCGGAACCTAAGGCGAGTGCATGCCTCTATGCTCCCGAAGATCAACTAAGGGTGCGACAGACACTCAAGAAGAGAGACAAATGGCATCAATTAAGGTGTGCTCACTTCTTGTTAAATCCAACCCTAAACCCTAAACCCTAAACCCGGGTTTAGGGTTTAGGTGCAATCTCCCGTTACATCCATAAGGTCTACAGCCTGAGCTCGACCGAAAACAGTTGAACCCAGGTGGGGACAAAGGCTCGCTATCGGTGGTGCAGCAAGATCCGCAGGCCGTTTCGGGCTTGGGGTTTACGGCTCAGGGGAGCGGCCATTGTCTTCTCGTTTTCAGCTTTGTGGTTGGGTTTGATCTTTAGGACCTTTAGGATATAATTGTAGTCTTCTGTATAGGGGTCAGGGCTTACAGGTCGGGGAATGTTGTACTAAACAGCAGGGTGAAGGGGGCTCTTGGTTGTTCTGAACCGAATCAGATCCGGCCCGAATAAACATTTGAGCGTCCGAAAGAACACGGCTCCTTACTGGACCTGAAACTGTAGAGCGGACTTGGGTGTTCTGCAAGATGTCCTCTATACACCCCTTCAAAACTTTTCAACCATGCGGTTAGTAGCTCAGCAGACTAGATCTTTCAGTCGTGTAGCGGCCAGACATCAGACAGACGATGCATTTCCGAAGCATTGCCGGTCCGGCTACGACGTGGCCGACAACGACAACTCTTACTATTACTACTGTGAAGATCTTACCACCAGAACACGAGCACTGCTATCACCACCTCCCCCTCCGCCTCTGATTTAGCCTGACGCAGCACGCAGGCGAGAAACCAGCCGAATGCACCTGGAAAGAAGAAGGCCGCGCCCTCGGGATCTCATCCAATTGTCCGCCAAGCTGTACCTGCTCTTCGTCTCGCTCCCCTCTCTCTCTCTCTCTCTCTCTCTCTCTCTCTCTCTCTCTCTCTCTCTCTCTCTCTCTCTCTCTCTCTCTCACTCGCTGTCTATATCTGTGTCATTCGGTGTCTTTCTCTCTGTCTCTCACTCTCTGTCGATCTCTTTGTGTCTTTCTCGCCCTCTTTGTCCGACAAGCCTCTCTCTCTCCATCGGCGCTGTCTCGTTTTCTCTCACTCTGATGATGGTTCTGTTCATCTTTATTGTTCGTACCAAAGCATCTCCCGGCAGTGTGTGCGCTTTCCGGTTGGTATCTGCACGCTTACTTTGTAGTTGTGATCGTGTTCATGAGGTCTTGCATGCGATGGTGCAACAGCATAGCCCGTAACTTACAAGTAGTTGCAGCAGCCCCAAGAACAGATACACGGAGACCATACTACAGTAAGAAAGCACATCTTGAGCACAACTTACAATATCCTGCTCCCTAAACCCTAACCGTAGCTTGCAGAAGGAAGGTCAAGGTCCGAGTTCATTGGAAATTGCTTTCCGAGGCTCTCATGCCGTACTCCTCAGTGCCATGCCTCAACCACTTAGCCCTAAAGCCTAAACCGTAAACGGAGCCGAAAACCGTTAAACCCTTTGCCCGAAGCGGCAAAACTTTAAAACCTAAGCCCCGGAATCCTAACCCGTAAACACGTAACTCCTAAGCCTTTGAGGACAGCATTATGCAGGGACTCCTCTTCACATTGGCAGGCCTCCCTTTTGGATCCTTTTGGTTTCGGGTTGAAGACTTGGGGACTGAGGGTTTTGGGCTTCATGATTTAGCATTTTAGGGTTGCGGGTTGAAGATATGAGGACTTACATAGGGGTTTCGCTTTAGGGTTGAGGGTTGAAGATGTTAGGACTCAGGATTTTGGTGGTTTTTGATTGCAACTCTAACGGTTTTGTTTACAGACTTGTAACGGGGAGTCGAATTTGGGCGTCGTGAGCTCTTGTAGGTCGGTGATACTCTGAAGTTTAGGTGTTGTTTCTTTGCAAATTGAGTGGTCAAGTAGGCCATCAACGCAAATCTCCAAGCCTAAAACCCTGCAGCCTTAAAACCCGCAAATAAAAATTCTAAAACCCCAAACCCTAAACCTTAAAACCCTAAACCGTAAAACCCTCAACCCAAAGCCCAAAACCCTAAATCCACAAAACCCCAAACCCAAAACCCTAAATCCTAAAACCCAAAGCCCCAAAACCCCAAAACCCAAAACCCTAAACCCCCAAACCCCAAAAGCCTAAACACAATGCCTTTCAGCGGCCGGCCCCTGAACCCCGAACCGCCGGAGTGATTCTGGATGCTTCTTTTCTGGGCCGGTGACAACCTACACAGGGGTTTAGTGTTTAGGGGTTTAGGGGTGTAGGGTTTTAGGGCTTTAGGCCTGTAGGGTTTTAGGGTTTTAGGGTTTTGGCGTTGGGGGTTTAAGGGGTTTAAGGGGTTTAGGGTTTAGGGATTTAGGTTTTAGGGGTTTAGGGTTTTAGGGCTTCAAGGTTTCAGGGTTTTGGCGTTTGGGGTTTAAGGGGTTTAGGGTTTTAGGGGTTTAGGGTTTCAGGGGTTTAGGGGTTTAGGCGTTTGGGGTTTAGGGCTTTAGGGTTCAGGGTTTAGGGTTGTTCATAGTTGGGGTAGGGCTTAACATGTACATTCATGTACCTTCTTATTCCTTATTGGGTTTAAGTACCCATACAAATATACAAGGTTGCCCAACTATGACAAAGACTAGGGCTGTGAATTGTTAGCAGTAGTCTCACCTTCTGTCCCTTATGCATATATAGATACATACTATAGCACACCCAAAATCTTTTATTGAAGATTTACGCACGGTTAGCTATGTCATACCGGCTTCTAGGGTCAGTACGATGCAATAAGAGGGTCACCTTTGTATGTTCTGATTTCAAGCCCCCCCCCCCCCCCAACACAAATCCTGCATTACCCTAATAATGCTAGACTATGGGTATTATGGTACATCCTCCTTGTTAAGGGTAATGCAGGATTTGTATCATCGTAGGATCCTGATTAAGAAGGTCCTATTTAAGGAGCCCTAATAGAGGCCCAAGGGTTCTTAATGAGGTTCCTACATTAGTAGGCTGCAGTAGCCCGAGGTGAGGCTTTTGTGTCGAAGAGACGCAACCCCTGAATCCCTCAGCGTGACCTTCTGGACAAGCTTAGCCCTGAACACTTAGCTCCAAACCCTAAACCGTATATACATATACATATACATATACATATACATATATATGTATGTATGTATACATATACGTATAGGTATACGTATATGTATATGTATCTGTATATGTATATATAAACAGATTATATTATTATATTTTTTATATTATATGTGCAACCATAACCGTAACTGTAAACTGCACAGAACATGACCGCAAACGGTAAAACCTCGCATGTTAAACAACCTTGCAACACCTTCTGAATCCCCCAAATCCCTGCAAAGCCTTATGGAGGCACAATGCAACATGAAAAACGGATGTCCCAATCCCAAGCAGGGGGCATCGCTGGCTGCCCAAAGAGCATTCTCGCGCTCCTTGGACCGATCGGCAGAGACAACCCTTGAGGTCCACAGGTTTACGAGGGTCCATCTGCTCTGTACTACAATTTGTTGACGTAGGTCTCCTAAACCAGGATAAGATGATAATTTCGATATTTGTGGGCCTCCTGGGATACTACTCGGGTTCTTCGGTGTAGGATAGGAGGGAGTACAGTACGCAGTGCATGTTACTTTTTGGGTACTTGGTCCCTCAGGGCGATGGAGTTGCGGGTTTGGGCCGTTAGAGTCGTATTGGTTTCGCAGACCGCAGCTTGGAGCCCGGATGTTTGGCATCGTGGTTTTGAGTTTGGGGTTTTGTAGAGACACTGAGCCGTCGGGCCAAAATCCTCCAGACCATGTACACGTGAGTCCTCAATTTCCGAGCCAAGACCGCAAGTCGCTACCGAGTACTACTACCGCTCGTAGCTTTTCCCAGGATCACCGCCATCTTCTTCATCACGTCGGTGCAGACCTTGGCCCAGGGTTTAGGATTTAGAGCGTGGGGTTTATAGGGTTTCGGACAAGTTTTGGATTCAGACATAGGTTTATGGTTCAGGGCTTCCTAACTGAGATCTTCAATATATCTTCAGTTTGGTGGATTGCGAGATGTTTTCTTAAGTGTTCCGGGACAAAACAGGGTTTTGCGGGGCCCTAAACCCTAAACCCTAAAATTCAAAGTTTAGGGTTCAGGGTATATTCCGATCCCCGCCTGGGGGTTCTGACTTGTCTTCAGGGATCTGGGGCATTTTGGTTTAGAAAAATCTTTAGGCAGAAGGCCTGGCTTTGGAAAAAGAGCTTCGCATGGAATGGGCTTAGTTTAAAGTCTTGGGGTTCAGGGTTCTCCTAGACCTTTTCGGACTCGAGCAGTTTGTAGGCTCAGGGTTCGGGTTTGCCACATGCAATCTCCCAGCGATACTTCCATGACCTGCGAGCACGACTATGTGTTACACCTACCCTAAACCCTAAGCCCTAAACCCTACACCCTAAACCCTACTACCTGGGATGCAACGTCGCCACCTGTGGTTCCTACGCGACACTGAGCAGGATCCCACATAGAAACCCCTCCGCTGGTTCCGCAACCTTCCTTGGTGCACAACAGAAGCTGACACGGACAAGTAATGAAGGGTTAGCATTCCCTTCCGGTCCATGTGTCGACATATAACACACTTTGACCCCAAAATAGTCCCCACGTCGGTACTTTTGTTGGGCACATGCACCCTTAGGGATAGGGCTTAGGCTACTTACCATCTCACCCTTGTCCCGAACGATGGCGCGTGGCTGCACGCGCGAGAGTTTGGGTTAGTAGATTGGAGGTGTCACCTGACTCCGCCATGTTTCCGTGTTGTAGCGGTCTCTATATTGAATCCATGATACTGTTAGTGTTAGCATTGGTATCACGTTGGTATCAATATCCGTATCAGTACTAGCACCAGTATTTCTGACAGACTTGGCTATGGAGCGACTAACTAACTATTCAGACATTTACAGTACGAGCCCGGAATAGAGGTGAACTTTTGCCCACTATAGAACCCTTGCAGCAAGGAGGGTGTTTTTGGGGTTTAGGGCTTCGATTTTTGAAGGCTTGTGGTTTAGAGGTTAGAAGCTGCCCCCTCCCTGTAATAGTGACTATAAGGATTATATTAGGGCCCTATTATATTCCTAATTATACCACTATTACAGGGTGGAGGCCCCTTCTAATTTAGAGGTGTGTTTAGAGTGTTGGGGATCCGGGTGGTGGAACCTGCAGTGGGAAGGTCATCGGCGTCGTCACCAATGCAAAGCTTAGCACCGTCTCGACCCCGGTGGGCTCTTAATCAAAAACAGTGTTTGTAATCATTATAGGGGCCTTAATAACTAGGACCTAGAGTAGGCCCTTATTCCCCTTTTTTAGGGTTCAGATTCCCTTATAAGCCCCTTTAAACCAAAAAGGGCACCCTTTCTATTGCTAGGATACTCTTGGGTCTAGATAATACCCATACTATTTTGGGGGGTTCCATATGTTGGGCCCCAAAACCCTAGCAAAAAAAAATAAGGCCCCTATACTAACAGCTCTTTCAACTTGTTTGTTATGCAGAGCTTCTTGGCTTATACAGTAGAAGCCCAACAGTTGGAAACCCAATAGCCTCGATCACTTTAATCCGGTTTCCAAGTTTATGGGGTTTACCTAGAGGCTCCATAGTAGTTCCTTTTTGGGATTACCTTATAGGACTCTATATACGAACCCCAAAAAGGAACTACTTTGGAGCCTCTGGGTACTGTATAGGGCTTCGCAGCTGGAGACTTCAATCGGGTTTTGGGGTCCGCCGAGGTGCAGCATGAATGGCTTAAGAAGCAGTGCATGGGTTTAGGGTTCAGGGTTTAGGATTTAGGGTTTAGGATTTATTGTTTAGGGTTTAGGGTTCAGGGTTCAGGGTTTAGGATTTAGGGTTTAGGGTGTAGAGTTAGGAGCTTGAATTTAGTAGTAACTCGTCCATGCTTTTTCTTTTGTATACCCCACGGGTGGGAGGGGGGAGCCAGGGCGTCCCGACATCTCCACGGCCAGCTTGTCGTGTTGATTCGAGGCGACAGCGAGAAGGTTCTTTACTTGCGATCAGGTGGCGAAGAGCGGGTGCATGTCAAGACGTTTTAAAGTGAGCGTCAACTGGGTGTCAGTCTGACCCGCTACGAATGTCAGGAAATTCCGAGTGCCCTGTTATCTTTTCGTCAAGCATTTGGAAGGTGCCAGGGGTGTCGTGACGTCCAGACAGGTTGAGGTGCCCAACCGCGGAAGCAGAGCAGAGGAAGTAACTAGCCTTGTTCTCAGACGGCATGTGGTCGGTGCATGTCACGGCTTTTAAACTTCACTTCTGTCTTGCTGTGATGCATCCATCAAAAGCCTCTGGTGTCAACAGCTGGAAAGAAGGAGAACAAGTGCATGTCAGGACGTTCAGAGTGCTGGCCTGTCTTGTGCTGAAGCGCAGGCACGGTGAGTTTCGTCAGATCGCCACGGAGAGCTTGATGTTTGCTTGTCTCAACAGCGGAAAGCAAGTCTCTTGCTGTCAGACTTAATGTCAAGACCTTGAGCGCGTTCCTTTCCTGCTGGGAAGGGTCTGACAAATGCGAGGGGTGCTGCGCGATCTTCTTCCGAATGTCGTGAATTGTTAAGAGAGGCGCTACAGCATTGTGAATTCGAGCAAGCAAAGAGAGGCTCGGTGTCTGTGTCCAGCCATGCGACTGTCTGATTCAGAGGCCTGTTTTGTGGTCGTGTCCTGGACTCACCCCCTCATCTGACTTATCGGACCAGTCGGCACAGATTTCATGTCGGCACGACTCTGCCTTCGCATTGTCCTCTCCGAAAACTCTCATGTCCCCAGCTTTCTCACGGCGACCGAAGCCGTGACCCTAGGTTGTGCAAACCGACCGACATCCAGATCGGAAGTACACCACGCCAGACCCATCTTCATCCTGCAACATGGACGCTTCTGCCGTTGCCGTCATTGTGGTTGCCAGCATCATGGGGGGGTTTGTGCCGAGCGTGCCTATTTGCTGTTGTGCAAGATCTAGCAGGTGCCAGGGCTGTTGTGCGATCTTTTCGGCGCATCCTGACATTAAGGGAATGAAGGGAAGCACGACAGATGTGGCGATCCGAAGCAACAGAGAGAAGTTCAACGTCTTCGCGCGGGCGTGTGACTTTCTTGTCCAGAAGTCTGCTTTGCCTTGTGTCGCTTTGCAGTGTGATCCAAAGTTCCGGCAGCTTGCAATATCATGGTGCATTTGTGTCGGGGCCCTACATAATTAGGTGGTCTGCTCATAAACCCGAAGCCAGAATGTTGAACATCGCGGTCCTCATGCCCTTAAGGTAAAGTGTAGGGAATCCCAGCACCGATCGTCCTAAATCCACGTTCCAAGTTTCTGGGATTCTTCAAACCAAAACCGCAAACCCGTATAAACACCTAAACCCCTAATCTCCCTAGACCCCGTATCCGAACCTCTTCTGACAGAAGGGATGATGGGGAGCGAGGTTCGGGCTTCGGGTTTTAAGAACCAGAGTATGTGTAAGACCCTTGGTTTTTTGAATTGACTTTGCCGGTTCAGGGTTACAAGGGTTTAGGGCTTTGGGTTTTGGGTTGCGGGTTTCCGGTTAGAAGGGTTTAGGGCTTTGGATTTAGGGTTTCCGGTCTCGGTCTTGATTAAAGGGTCAGGGATTTGGGTTTAGGGTATTTGGCTTAGGGTTTGGGGTTTAGGGTTTCCGCTTTAGGGTTCAACAGGGTTTAGGGCGTCAGCTTCGAGGAAGATCATGGGACTTAGTAAGTAATGTTATAAGTACCATTACTGGGGTTGTTCGTCATAAGTACTGTTAACCTGATTATAGCCCTAGTTCCTAAGTCCCATGATCCTCCAAGGTCGAGGAGTGGGATTGCCGAATTTGCGATGGAGGGTTTGGTCTTGCAGTGGCTGGTTTGTTGCGGGCAAGTTGATACCTTCAGCAACCTCAAAGGCGCTCTACATTCTGATAGCCCTACACCCTAAACCTGCACCATGTGCATATTATGTATCGATATATATATATATATATGTATACATGTATGTATATGTATAGATGTTAAACATCCCTCAGATCCGGGACACCGAATCAGCTGAGGGCGTTCCGGACATCTTTCCCGAGTGGCACAACCAGGCCTGCTAGGTTAGGGTTTGGTGTTTAAGCTCTCGGATGTTGTTGCTGAGGAGTACTTGCCAATACTATCCCTCGTTACCCCTTGATATATGACTGTAGTGACACAAAACTCAATACCTTAGTCTGCTGAGTTCAGCTCTTCGGGCCCCTATGTGGCAGTATATACCAAAAGCCTGCTCCTAAATCCTAAAAACCCTAACGCAACCTTATGAAGGCCTTCATGTCAGTGCAGTTCTGTGGGCCTCGGCCCCTTGCTTGCTTTGAGCCTCTAAGGACTCGAGGGTTTTGGTTCCAAGTGCTCTGCCCCCCTCGGGGTCCATGTGCCCAGATAGGGTTCCTTTAACTAAGGGCTCCTTCAAGGGCTCTATAAGGGCTTAGGGTACAAGGGTCCATGTGCCCAACTAGTATACTCTTTGACCTTTATGCACTCCCTATGTAGGTACACTGGGCCCAAAGTATAGTAGCTGAGTGGATACACTTTACACTTGTTGGGATAATATTACCCACTTTAAAACTAAGTATACATTTTTTGGCGAGGCTTATGAACTCAGCAACTAAGAAAGCATATACTATTTGGGGACATGGACCTTTAGGGCTCTGCGAGGCTTTGGGCTTGTAGTTTCAGGGCGAGGTTCAGGCCAGGGGTTGGAGTTAAGGCTTGCGATTGAGGGCTGACGGCTTAGAGTTCAGGGTTTAGGGTTTAGGACAGCAGTTTAGGGCTTAGGACAGCAGTTTGGGGTTTACTGCGAAAGTTTGTGGGTTTGAGGGCTGACGTTGTTGGGTTCAGACGTCAGGAAGTTGGGATTCCGTGAATGCGGTTGTTACCTCGGCCCCACTGTCCGCCAACCACCTTTCCCCCGGCCCCCAGATCCTAAACCCAACCCAGTATTATGATCATGTGACGAGGTTTTGTTTTGTGGAATAGAGGGCTCCTGTTGACTTTTGTTGTGTGCGTGTGCATACATACATATATATATATATATATATGTGTGTGTGTGCGTGTGCATGCACATATATATATATACACACATACGTACATACATATATGCATACATAAGAATACACATGTGTGTTTGTCTGTCTGCCTGCCTGTCTGTCTGTGTGTGGTGTGTTTGAAGGGGAAGCTGGGGCGGTTTACTGTGGGGGTTCTAACGGAACAAACCTCCTTAGACTACTTTGCAGAGCGTCTCCAAGTCCGACCTCCGTCAACCTTTGCAACCAAAAGGGCTCATAAATCGACTCGAGGCCTTCTATACCTAGACCCTAAAGTGTGGTACATTCTTCGGTCACCTTAATTTCTTGTCATGGGATCCTTACCATAGAGTGGCTTCTCTCACAAAAGGTACTCAAGTCTAGGGCCCAGGTCCAGAAGTCTCCCCGCACCCTTCAAGCCCCCCTTGAAGGCACCCTGCAAGCCTCTTCAACGAAGGTCGAAGCCCCTTTCAGAACCCCTTGAAGCGAGCTTGACCTTCAAGCCCAGGTTTATGCTATCAGGTTGACTCGCCGTCCGCAAAATGGTGGCGTTGTTCTCCCTTCAACGAAGGTCGAAGCCCCTTTCAGAACCCCTTGAAGCGAGCTTGACCTTCAAGCCCAGGTTTATGCTATCAGGTTGCCTCGCCGTCCGCAAAATGGTGGCGTTGTTCTCCCTTCAACGAAGGTCGAAGCCCCTTTCAGAACCCCTTGAAGCGAGCTTGACCTTCAAGCCCAGGTTTATGCTATCAGGTTGACTCGCCGTCCGCAAAATGGTGGCGTTGTTCTCCCTTCAACGAAGGTCGAAGCCCCTTTCAGAACCCCTTGAAGCGAGCTTGACCTTCAAGCCCAGGTTTATGCTATCAGGTTGACTCGCCGTCCGCAAAATGGTGGCGTTGTTCTCCCTTCAACGAAGGTCGAAGCCCCTTTCAGAACCCCTTGAAGCGAGCTTGACCTTCAAGCCCAGGTTTATGCTATCAGGTTGACTCGCCGTCCGCAAAATGGTGGCGTTGTTCTCCCTTCAACGAAGGTCGAAGCCCCTTTCAGAACCCCTTGAAGCGAGCTTGACCTTCAAGCCCAGGTTTATGCTATCAGGTTGACTCGCCGTCCGCAAAATGGTGGCGTTGTTCTCCCTTCAACGAAGGTCGAAGCCCCTTTCAGAACCCCTTGAAGCGAGCTTGACCTTCAAGCCCAGGTTTATGCTATCAGGTTGACTCGCCGTCCGCAAAATGGTGGCGTTGTTCTCCCTTCAACGAAGGTCGAAGCCCCTTTCAGAACCCCTTGAAGCGAGCTTGACCTTCAAGCCCAGGTTTATGCTATCAGGTTGACTCGCCGTCCGCAAAATGGTGGCGTTGTTCTCCCTTCAACGAAGGTCGAAGCCCCTTTCAGAACCCCTTGAAGCGAGCTTGACCTTCAAGCCCAGGTTTATGCTATCAGGTTGACTCGCCGTCCGCAAAATGGTGGCGTTGTTCTCCCTTCAACGAAGAAGTCGAGCTTGACCTTCAAGCCCCTTCAGAACCCCTTGAAGGTCGATCTTGACCAAAACTTCAACAGGTTTTGAAGCGAGCTTGACCTTCAAGCCCAGGTTTATGCTATCAGGTTGACTCGCCGTCCGCAAAATGGTGGCGTTGTTCTCCCTTCAACGAAGGTCGAAGCCCCTTTCAGAACCCCTTGAAGCGAGCTTGACCTTCAAGCCCAGGTTTATGCTATCAGGTTGACTCGCCGTCCGCAAAATGGTGGCGTTGTTCTCCCTTCAACGAAGGTCGAAGCCCCTTTCAGAACCCCTTGAAGCGAGCTTGACCTTCAAGCCCAGGTTTATGCTATCAGGTTGACTCGCCGTCCGCAAAATGGTGGCGTTGTTCTCCCTTCAACGAAGGTCGAAGCCCCTTTCAGAACCCCTTGAAGCGAGCTTGACCTTCAAGCCCAGGTTTATGCTATCAGGTTGACTCGCCGTCCTCAAAATGGTGGCGTTGTTCTCCCTTCAACGAAGGTCGAAGCCTTCTTCAGAGCCCGTTGAAGCGAGCTTGAAGGGTCAGGGTCCGACCTGGAAAGCGAAAGGCGGCTGAAGTCGCGAGGATTCAGGAAATGCTTCGCCGATAAAGCAGAGCTGGAGCCGAAAAGAGGAGGACCCAGAGACTCCAATATCCCTTAATTAAGGAATATATACCTTAAATTAGAGTAGGATCCCTTATATGATTTAAGGAATATTCCTTAATTAAGGGCTATTGGAGTCTCTGGGGAGTTCGAGGAGCCTCGAAGGGCGCAAGCGTGCGCGTGGTAGCGCCTCCGCCGAAGCAGCAGGTTCCGACAACGACCACCATCGGTGAGACCGCCGCTTATACTTGAAGGATCATGGGACTTAGTAAGTAAGGTTATAAGTTCCTTAATTGGGGTTATAAGACCCTAGTTACTAAGTCCCATGATCCTTTAAGTACCCCTTTGCTAGCATGGCCCCAGCCTCACATCCGCAACTTTTGTAGCACAAAGCACAAGGGGGGGGAATCCTGGCGTGCCCTAAGGCTTCATGTGCGTATATAGTAGATACATCCATGAAGTACCCATATAGGAACGCAATTTTCTGGACCGGCCTGTTGTTGCTTTGCCTCGACCGGTTTAGGTCTAGAGCTTAGACTGTAGAGGCCCAGCTACCAGCAAGGTGACAGGCACTATAGTGTTCTAGAGGGTTGAAGAAAAGGTAGCTCTAGCTCACTATCCAACCCTTATCATAAAGAAACTCCTTCGACATCAGATTCATAAAACGACGGGCAACCGAGATTTACTGCCGCAGGTGACCTCAAAGGAAATCCGCGCTGAATTCGCTTCGGCAACGAGCTCAATTAGGGCCTGGGTAGGGATCAGGGTTCAGGGTTTGGGTGGAGAACCTTCGGCTGTTGTGCTGAGTTTGTGTTGTTTGTTTTGTGTTGCGTCTTGTCGTTTGGGTCGTGTTATGCTTGTGAGCAGTGAGAAATCTTGATCCATCCTGTTGAATTGCAGCGTTAGCATCAGCACTCTGGCGATGCTTCTCAACCACGGTGTACACAGGATTGCCAGTACAGTACATGATAGGTTCGGACGGCTTGAGCTGTACAGTGTAAACTGTACAAGCGCGTTGAAGCTTGTAATCGATTCGAAACTGTTTGTCTGGAGTGAAAAACCTCCTGGCATGGTGCTGGCTTGTGGTGGTGGCGATGGTCGCGGTGGTGCTGGTGCTGCTGCTGCTGCTGCTGCTGCTGCTGGTGGTGTAACCGTTGCTAGGTACTGCGGTGAGGATCTTCGTGGTAGTCGTGATCTTCGTCGGATCTCGTCATGGTCCACTTCCTCGTCATTGCCGTCACTGTCCTCCTCCTCCTGCTCCTCGTCCTCCTCGTCCTTCGTCGTCGTCCTCCTCGTTCTCGTCATAGTCGGGTCGTGGTCGTATAGTCGTCTTGGTAGAAGCAGTAGCAGTAGCAGCGGCAGCTTGAGTTTTTGCACTGCAATCTGCAAGCTTGCAATTTGGAAGGCCAAGTAGCACAAGTTGCTGCGCGGACAGATACTTGGAGGATCATGGGGCTTAGTAAGTAATTCTATAGCTACCTCAATTGGGGTTATAAGTATAGTTACCCGAATTATAACCCTAAACCCTAAACCCTAAACCCTAGTTGCTAATTAAGTCCCATGGTCCTTTAAGCCGTCGACGAGAATCCGCTGAGCTTGAGGGTCCCTTTTGCCAATTGGAAGTATACGCCGACCCTGAAGTACCTCTCTAGAGAGCCAGCCAATCTATGTATCATAAGATTATAAGGGCTTAAAGAATAAGATTATAAGGGCTTAAAGAATTACCAATACTATTGTGGGGAGTTCTACTAGGGACGTGGACCCTGCCCCCTGCAAAGGAGCCTAAACTTTACACCGCCTAAACCCTAAACCCTGCCAAAAACTCAAACCCTAAGCCCTACCAAAAACCCCAAGCCCTAAGCCCTAAACCCTACCAAAAGCCCTAAATCCTATAACCCTAAACCGTACCAAGGAGGCATTCTTGACAACGATTCCTCCCGCCTCGTCGCTAATTTGCGTCGCACACACCATGAACGGCACCTCCACGGTGGGGTCCCCAGGAGGAGCTCAGGGGATGTTACCATAGGGGCCTAAATTGGGGTTTTCGAATATTCAGGGTCCCTTGTTCTGGGGGTCTGTATAATAAGGACCCTACTATTCAGGGTAGTAGATTAGGATTCCCTATTTTCGGAAACTCCCAAATAATCAAATAGACTTTTTGGGTTCTATATATTTTTTTTAGTAGTAATCGGAAAGTTTAGCCTTTTATTTCCCTGGCTTATTGGGGAAGTAAGTCTAGGCCTACCAGTCGACAACCTGGCCCGTGAGGGTTTGGAAAACTTTACGTCCGGCTGGTTCCCATCATCTAATGTTAAGTATATAGCCTGAATTAGAATAGGGCTTGGGGGCCCATCATACTATACTTATAATAGTAAGGAACCCCCAATATAATATAAAATAATGTAGGTAATAAGTAAGACCCTTACATTAGAATAAACAGAGAGGTGCTGCAGCTGTAGTCTTCGGGCTTGGGGCGTTTTCAGGATGTTGCAGGTCTGGGTTGTCTTCTTGGGATTTGGCGGTTGGGCGTCCCCAAACTCTCAAGATCCTTCGCCCTGAAACCTCTACCTGAACCCGTAGGCCTAAACCTCACACCCCGAACCCTAAACCCTGAAGCCCCACTCAAGTAGTTTGACTTTGCAGGTGTAGGGCTTATCCGGCTTGGGAGTTTTGGTGTTGAGCTGTGACAGGACCTTGCCAGGTTTTTGTGTTCCTACGTAGCATTGCCCTGGGGGTCCAAGTACCTAGCTAATTGTCATGTACTCTCTGCTGCATATCCCTGAGCCATAATATCTCTAGACTTTCCTTCAGGACTGGAATCCCTAATATAAGGGCCTCTTAAGAATTAGACAGGCTCTGAAAGATACTTTACTGTAGTGACAGGGTCTATAGAGAATAGTATTCGTGGCGGCGGTTTCTAGGAACACTCCACTTCATGCTTGACCACAATAAGTCTAGCCATGTCAAGCCTTTCTAGACTCTACTTCGAAGGTCACTGATCAGGACATCCTCATCATATGGGAGTTTCCGAAAATTTGGGGTACTTTACTTGGGGTCCTTACTATAAGGATCCTACTAATTAGGGCACTATATTGGGGTCCCCTGTTTTTCGGAAACTCCCATATTGGTCCGAAAGGTAGTAAAACCTGAGCCCGCTTCACATCTAAAAGCAAAAAACCCGCAGCTGCAGCCTCAGCCTGATGTTTCCAACATGGGAGTTTCCTAGAATAGGGGGTACCTATATTTGGGGTTCCTTACTTTAGGGATCGTACTATTTGGGGTACTATATTAGGGTCCCCTATTTTCGGAAACTTCCACATAGGGGCTTGAATAAATACCTACGCTATAGTATGATATACCCCAACACCCTTTTCTGCTTGTTAAGGCCCCTACATTAGAAAGACGTATCTTCTGCAGTGATCCGTGTGTGCATCGTCCCGGTCCTCAGAGGGGGCTGAAAGCAGGTGTCACCCCGAAGCGGAAATGCACTAGTGGGAATTATCATATTATTCTTATTGTTGCTGTCATTATGGTTATTGAGTTAGCAGTATATGCCATTATTAACAGTCGTATTATGAGACCTCACATGTATATACATATATACATATACATATGTTTAATTGATGCAGTATTAAAAAGAATATATATATATATATATACACACACATACATATGTGGGATTATGCACCTGTAAAGATGTAGCGAGTGTCATTGGTTTTCTCCATATTGCCAGTCCTCTTGGTTTCTTTGATTTTTCTTTACTTGTCGCACACACAACCCCAAATCGCACCTTATACGCACTAATCGACCATATGCATACACATGTTGTTTGCACATCCCCAGAAGCGGTGGTGTCAGAGACCCGAGTGCTTTGCTTCTCAGGCGGGTTGTGTGCTTCACTGGTGCGAGGTGCTGCCTGATCGGGACCGTATTTAATTGTTGTTTAGGGTTTAGGGTTCAGGAACGTCTCTGACTTTTTTGTTGAAGCTTTCATGTTCACATTTTTCTTCAGAGGGCCTTATTGTGGTGTTTAGGGGGTTGTCAATGTTTTACAAAAGGTTCGCGGGCTTTGTTGTGTTTGTTGGTAGCAGGTTCTCTATGGGTTTGACTAGGTAGACGACGAGGTGCTGCATGAGCAGAGGTTGAGACAGGCTTTGGGTGTGGGGTTTGGGATTCAGGCTAGAGAGTTCAGGGTTGTAATGAGCCTGAGTAGTTAGAATACTTTAGGGTTCCCGAACTCTAGTCCCCTAAACCCTAAGCATCTCGCACAATGAGCGCAGCTAGATTTTGGGGTTCACGGCTTGATGGCCTGAGGTTTACGCATTCTGAGATGTCGTGCTGTTGGACGTTAAGGTTTATATAGGGTTTAGATTAGGGACGGCCCCCACTCAGTAATAGTTGAATAATGTTCATAATATAGATATAGTAGGACCTTAATAGTATTAAGGTCCTACTATATCTATATTATGAACATTATTCAACTATTACTGAGTGGGGAATAGTAGCCCTATTATAGACACTTGCTGTATGGGGGGGGCGTTACTTGGTCGCTGCCGTGTTTCGGCTTTGGGGCTGCGGGCTTCGGGCCGGGGGGATGGGACCTAAACACACGAACTGGGTGGAACAGTAGGGGGTTCCTTTAAAGGGATCCTTCAAGGGTTCCTTAAAGGGATCTATAAGGGTGGGTTGTCAAAATTATGGTCCCTTTTTGGGTACCCTAAATATTAGGTGCCGTACTATATTCGGGACTCAAAAAGGGACCATAATTTTGACAACCACCCAACTGCATCGGTTTGCTGTCTGGGGTTTGGGATTTCAGCAAGCAGTCATGCGGATTGTTACAAAGCGAGACACTTGGCGACTACTTGAAGTCTCGTGGGACTTAGTAAGTAAGGTTATGAGTAGGATAGAACTAGGATAACCCCACTTAGGGGACTTATACCCCCAATTATAACCTACTTACTAAGTTTCCTGATCCTCTAAGTAAGGGTGTGTTTGACGGTGAACATCAGAACTCGTCTCACTCCCAAGACCCCAACACTTGGTTAGAAACCACCGTGCTTGAATTACTGGTGGTTGAGTTCGTAGAATCTTAAGACCGTACAGTATGCCACATTTTTCCAGAAAGCCCATTCAGGGTTTAGGGTTTAGGGCTTAACTTTGTAAGGGCATCCCTCTTACGAGTTATTCCGACGTCAGCGTCAGACGTCTGGACCCCGAAGAACTCGGGCGCCCCTGCCCAGAGGGCTTATAGCCTGAACCCTTTTGGCACTACAAAAGCTGAAGGGTCCGTGTACCCAAGTAGTATATGGTTTGGGGTTAATGTACCTATATAGGAAGTGCTTCAAGGCCAAAGTATACACAATTTGGGTACATGGACGCTCGGGGAAAGCTGGAAGTGATAGCAGCCGTACTAAGAAGACACAGTCTTTTGTTAGTGGTTCATGCGTCTGTAAAGCTCACCTGGTTTCCAGTCCTGTTCTTACTGTACAAAATGTCTAAGAGCCCGAGTCTACTTCTTGAGGTCCCTATGTCAACACACCCCCGTAAACCCTAAACTTCCCTAAGCCATCCTAAGCCCGAAGGGGTAGGGGGTTGTTCTTACCGCTTTAGGGGTTGGGGTTTGGGGTTTCAGGGTCCAAAAGTTTCGTGCCGCCTCAAGTTGAGCTGATCCGGCTCGAGCCGTCGAGACGTCGGGGTGCTTTTTGCAGCCGTCCGGAATCTTTGAGAAGACCGGCGGTTGTCGGCGCCTGGGCTTTGGAGTACCATACTTTAATACTTTTTTTCTTAAAGGAACCCTTATGAAATAAAAGTTTATACTTTTTTCTCCCTGGTTACTTAAAAGCCCAGGCGCCTTGCCTTTGTTTCAGGGCTTAGCCTTTAGTTTTAACACCGGGCTTATAGGGTTTAGGGGGTGTTAGGTTTTAACGCTTATTGGGCTTAGGGCTTAGGGTTTTTCAGCCACTAAAGATAGTATCCTGAATGATCAACGACCAGTTCGATAGGGCTCCTCATGAGAGTTATATGCTCCGATGTACATCACAACCCTAATGTAGGAACCTGATTAAGAAACCCTGGCCCTCTAACCCCCGAACAGTAGGATTCATATAAGGAGCCCTAATTAAGGCCCAAGGTTTCTTAATCAGATTCCTACATTTCTCTGACTGTTGAGGCTCCTCTGTGTTATACGGGTTAGCGTATAAGAGGAAACAAGCGAAACTAAGAATCTGCAGATGCTCTATCCGGGCAGCCTTTGCAGTTCGACCTGCTGATCTCTCGTAAGACAACCCACCACGCTGAGCCATGCAGAAAGCATATTGTATGTATGAGTACCAGTACATTCTACTACGAGTCTTGCCAGTATTGTTGTGATTATTTTTATTTCAGAGCGAGAGAGAGAGAGAGAGAGAGAGAGAGAGAGAGAGAGAGAGAGAGAGCGAGAGAGAGCGAGAGAGAGCGAGAGAGAGCGAGAGAGAGCGAGAGAGCGAGAGAGAGCAAGCGAGAAGGAGAGTGAGCGCAACGACGAATTTTGTTAGCTAGCACCTTCAGTTCGGACCCCTTTGATCGCTAGGGGCCTAGAGTCTGGTTTACCCCCACTGACCCAGCTGACCTATTAAGTCTTAAGTCCTTGGCTTGGGATAGCAATTTTGCAGGTTTGTAGTCGGCTAGGGCCTGGGCTTTAGGCTTCAGTTGAGGCTTAGCCTGGCATTTGGGGCTTCGTTCGAGGTTCCACCTATCTGTTTCGATATATTTTAATTCTGCTTCGAAATAAGGTACATACTGTAACATACCCTGTAGATGCATGATTGAATTAGTCGCACACCTCACGGGACAGAGCTCGACGCAAGCAATCTGTAACATACCGTAATCCCTGAGCTTTAAACAAACGTTGAACCGTAGAAGCAAGCCTTGGCCGAGCATAATACTGTATGATTATCTTGGCATATCATGTAATGCAGTTAATCTAAAGAACAAAGAGGTATACCATAGCTTGAGTTTAAATGGTTATTGTAGTATAGCTGCCGCTGACAATATCTAGAGTCTACAGGAGCCCAAATCTAAACACGCAAAGCCCAGACAGTTGTGTACGTGGACCCTTACGGTGAGTGAACGTGCGGATTTCATCCACCAGGAAGCAGAAGATGTTAATTGCCTTCTTCTGGGCTCGCGTTTGGCCTTAATTAAAATTTTTGGTATCTTCACTAACTAGAGTCCCACGAAATTGGTATTTGTTTAGCCTGCATGCATAGACGCATCCGCGCATACATGCATATGTACTTGGACATGCACATACATTTGGGCAGGGCTCGGGGACGCTTGTTGGATCCCCAAGAGAGTACGCCACCTTGGTATCGAAAGCTACAAGAGAAACAATCTCTTAGGTTTCAGCAGTTTTTGGGAGAACCGCAGCTCTAAACCCGAAGCCCTAAATCCCAACACACAAAGTCAAAAAAGCTCAGGTGCTACCGAGGTACATTCTTCGATAGACATGGTCGCTTGCCGACGTTTGGCCTTCACAGTGGACGGACGCAGAAAATCGCTTTTGGCAAGGCGCTTTGACTAACTAGTCCTCTTTGTTCTTGAAGTGCGGGGTTTTAACCGCAAGATCAAAACTCTTTAGGGTGTAAGGCGGGGTTTAAAGAGTTTATAGAACTGGCTTTACCTGCACCCGTGGCAAGTGCTAGCCCTAAACCCTAAACCTCCAAGGGTAAAAGGAGGGACCCTTAATAAGGACCCCTAGGTATACACCCTTAATATAGCTATTATATCCCCATTATATAGCCCATTACAGGGTAGGTGTGCCCATTAAGGGTGCCTCCTTTTTCCCTTTGATACACCGGTGTGCTACTTTTGTAGCCGCATGATTTCGGACCTGGGGTTGCGTGTTGGAAGGAATCGCAAATGTCCGATGCAGGTGTTTTCTGGCCCTCAAACCCTACACAGACCTTTGTGGCAGCCATAATCCACTAACTATGAGCGCCGTTAAATACCTTTATCAAACCCTCTAAGACCTGCTACATAGACTGATTTACTTCTGCGAAACCTTGAACCGATCCAAGAATATGGACGTCTGAATGATTAGTGATCTTAGGGGTTGCTTATTGTGGTCTGGTGAAAGTAAATGTGACCCCAAAGCTGTATTCAAATTATGAAGGTCTCCGCTGTAAGTTGTAGCAACCCTTATAGTAACCCACTTATAGACCTTACAGAAGCCTAGGAACCATTGTAGCAACCCTATCGATTTATGCCAGGCTCCTGTATGATATCTCTGAACAGCAGGAGCCAGAGATCCGAGTTTTGAAAACCTCGGCTCTTGCGCATGTTTCGGGATCAGGGCTTGGGTTTAGCCTTACTTGGAGCATCATGCGACTTAGTAGGTAAGTAAGTAAGTAATGTTTGAAGTACCTTGATTGGGATGGAAAGTAGATCTAAGTACAGTTATCCTAATTATAAACGTGGGTATTAAGTGACATGATCCTGAAGTGGACCCTAGACGGTTTCTCTACCGAGATCCTCTAAGCGGATGAGAGCACACGGATCCTTTAATGGTTGTAGAGTTTGGGGTTTAGGGGTGGGGACCCGAAGCCCAAACCCGTTAACCCCAAACTCTCAACTCTAACTAAATGCTTGGGTAAGCGCTCCGAGACGACAACCCCCATCTCCTCAAACCCCAGACAGTTTTGGAAACCTTCACTTGTAAGGTTGTAAGTACCTTAATTGGGGGTTATAAGTATAGTTACCCTAATTATAACCCTAGTTACTAAGTCCCATGATCCTTTAAGTAGTTCTAATTTTAAACCGCCTGAGCTCAGTCCCATGATCCTTTAAGTAAGCACCCTCAAAATAGAACCCATATAGGAAGCCCGAGCCCCAAAACCCATCTAGACACCTTGACAGAAGCATTGAAGGAGCGCATCGTCCAGAACCTAAACCCAAGCCCTTTCTGGTTCGAAGAGCCCTAAGCCCATATGAAGCCAGCAAAAACGGATTCTCCAAGGTCGCCTTAAACAGGGGAACCGCTACCGAAAGCTCCATCTCGCACCCTACCCTGAACCGCTAAACCCCCGAACCCCTAAACCCCCAAACCCCGAAAAACCCGAAAACCCCTAAATCCCTAAACCCACAAATACCCCTAAACCCCTAAACCCCTAAACCCCCTAAACCCCCAAGAACTAAACTCCTAGTCCCCCAAACCCCAAACCCTTAAAACCCCTAAACCCTTAAAGCCCGAGCCCCCTAAACCCCAAAAGCCCGACCCTTAGCCTACACCCTCCCTCAAGCCCTAGAGGAAGCCCTGGAGCGCCCCCTAAACCCTTAATCCCACGCGCTTCCCCTAAACCCCTAAACCCTAAACCCGCCGACCCCTAAACCCCTCATAAAACCCCTGGGCGGGGGGGGGGGGGGGGGGGGTTTAGGGTTGTGAATCCGCTGCAGGATCTGCCGTTGGACATGTACATCTCGATTGCTCTCTGGCCCAAGGACCAGAGGTGGGAGGGCAGTGGCGTTAGGTGACGCATGGTCGCTTGAGTGCTGGCAAAAGGGCGAGGCCGCCTTCGTGACTGCGTGGGGACACGTCTTCAGAGTTTTGGCAGACGGAGTCTGCTCTTCTTCTTTTATCTCTTCAGCATTGCGATTGGGGATCACATTTGCTGCAGAGGTTTCGTCTACCAGTGGGACTCCTTAGGGAGTTCACACTGGTAGCGGAGCCCTTGGGACTTCGCTACTGAGACGGTGGGCCGTCTTTGCGGAAAAGTCGGGAACCAGGGACAATGCCACCAGCATCTGCATCCGCAGCGGCTACGCCAGAGCAGGCGACGGGAAGCAGCGATGATCGAAGCGCCTTACCGTGGGCGGCTATTCCTCGCTACACCCCTGGAGTTACAGACACGACGGAGTATGGCAAGAAGCTGAAATTCTTAGCTGAAGTTTGGCCTAAGGAGCACTTGAGCTCTTTGGCTCCTCGTGTTGCCCTGCTCTGCGAGGGCTCGGCTTTCAAGAAGGTTGCCCGCCTCGATGCAACCAAACTGAAGGTTTCCGATACCTCGGGTGTTGAGTTGATTGTGAAGACCTTAGGCGGGGCCTGGGGTCAAACAGTCTTGGAGGAGAAGTATGAGCAGTTCGAGAAAGCTATCTTTGGGACTGTACAACGCAGTGACGAGACCCATGACTCCTACTTGGCTCGTCATGACATCCACTTTGAGGAGCTTTTGGCTCAGAACATCACGTTCGAGGAGCTCCGGTCGTATGTCCTGCTTCGCCAATCACAGTTGAGCAGCGATGACAAGAAGCGCATTGTTGTTGAGCACAGTGGAAAGCTGACCTACGACAAGGTGAAGTCTTCAATACGGCTCCTGGGATCGCGGTTCTTCGGGGAATTTCAAGGACAGAGAGCCAATCAACGGACCAAGGTGTATGATGCTAACACCTTGGAGGAGTGTGTTCCAGAAGAATCGGAGAGGGCCTACCAGGCCGCCTTGGTCCCAGGACCTGCCGGAGGCGATGATGTCGACAATGAGTTGGAGCCGGAGTTCTTAGAAGCCATGCTGGCCATCGAAGACCAGGACGCGCTAGACTTTTGAGGAGGAATTAGAAGGATATTTCCAGGAGACAGCAGACCTGCAAGAGGCCTTGGTGAGCTACTTGGAGGCGAGGTCGCGCTTGTTGGCCAAGAAAAAGTCCAGAGGCTTCTGGCCAGTGGGCAGCTCCGGTAAAGGCGGCAAGACTGGTCGTGGGTTCAACAAGGGCAAGGGCCGCGGCAAAAGCGGCCGAGACCAGCTCTTGGCGCGCATAGCGCGCAGCGTGTGCCGCGCTTGCGGCGAAAAGGGCCATTGGAAAGCAGAGTGTCCCAAGTACGGACGCCCAGGATCCATGAGCGGCGGCAAGGGTGAAGCGATCACCACAGTTGCCGAGGTGGTTCAGGAGACCTATGATCCCACTTCCTCTTCGACATCGGGACATCAAGCTCTGCTCACCGAAGTGCCTGAGGACGCCTACACCTTGCATGAGGCCCATTTCGCGATCGACCAAAGCCCAAAACCTGGTGCCCTTCGCAACCTCAGTAGGTTAGTCCAGAACCTGAAAGACCGCAAATACTTTCGAAAACCGCCACATGTCAGGCTTCCGAGCGTTGGGAAGGACTTATGGACTGAGCCCGGGATCCCTGCAAAAACGCTTAAGCCTCTGAGATGGAAGGTTGCACCAATCATTTCCCAAAGCAATCAATCTGAGAAGCATGTATTACTAGCTAATGAGCCCGTACAAGCCATTTTGGATACCGGGGCTAGCTGTTGTGTTATGGGAAAGCATTTGGTGCCTGCCTTCCTTCGCCAGCTGAGTGATGCCACCCGACAACAGGTGCGAGTGACCCGCAGCTCGGTTCGTTTCAGGTTCGGTAATAACCAGACATTGGTTAGCGAGCAGCGGCTCCTCCTGCCGTTCCGCACAGGGCAATCCACTCAGATTTTGTGGCTAGGGATAGAAGTTGTTCCAGGTAGCACGCCACTACTGTTCAGCAAGCGAGCCATTAAGCAGCTGGGAGGTATCATTGATACCACCCGTGATTCTTGCTATCTGGAACGCCTGAAGAGACGCCTTTCGCTGAGCACCGGACCAACAGGTCTGTATCTGATTGACCTGGCACAGCTCTGTGCCGATCAGGAACAACAATGCCAGGTTGCAAATGAAGAGTCAGCCGCTCAGCAGTTGTGCGCCAGCCCGCCTATGCATGCATCGACAGCTGTGGAAGAGTGTGTCCCAACTCCACCCTGTATAGCCCAGAGTACTAAGACCGCTCCCCCCGAGATCGAGAATTCAGTTGTTTTAGCATCCCGTGAAGAATCGGGGTTAGTTAATGTTACACCGCAGATGCCGAAGGGTAATCCTGTGAGCCCAAACCACTCTGCTCCCATGCCGTGCGCCAAAACAGCAGCCACGGCGACTCTCAAAGTCTGTTTTGCATCCAACGCCTCACTCCGATCCGACCACCTTCCGAGTGACGGTCATGTCGCAAGCTCCCGACAGCCTAGCCTCGAGGTTCGCTCGGCTATCCGACCCCACGCTGGCATACAGCATGGAACAGCTGTCTGCCATGACAGTCGAGCAGCTCGGCGAGTTCGTGATCGATTTTGGCAAGGCCATGCGCGGTCGCAAGTACATGGAGGTGATCGAAAAGGAGAAAGATTGGGTGACATGGTTCATCACCCACATGTCAACCAGCGAAAAGAGGTGCCACCGCATCCTGTTCCTCTTCATAGAGAAGTACACTGCTCAGGCGGAGGAGATCGCGGAAGGCCTCGTTGGCGACCCAGCGGCGGCCGAGCCACCGAGATCGACAATGGCGACGCGCCCAAAATCCAAGAGCGCCCCTCGCCCGACCGCGTCGACGGCGGTGGCGAGCTCAGACCACTGGGCTCTCGTCGAGGACAACAGCGAACCAGCTCTCGACAACCAGGTGACGGCGATGGCCACCCGCCTCACTCACCTCGAGCATGTGATGGAGCAAGTGCTGGTGGCTCTCCAGCAGATCACGCCTCCACAGGTCCCTCCATGATGGAGTTACACGTGTGTGACATGCAAGACGCGGATTTCAAGCCTAGGTTCACGATAGCTCTCGGGGAAATAGAAAATCAGGCAAGGTCCCTAGTTCATGAAGAGGCTAGTGCCTTGCGAATTAAGCACTTTCTTCAGAAGATTCCGTGGGCTAGTCTTCAACAACAAACTTCGAGTCGAATGAGCAATGATCACGTGCGGCCCCGGGACTCGTCAAGAGACCCTGCATACCTGATGTTTGGCATGTATATGCACGGAGGAATAGTCGGTGTGACCAAGGTATCCTTGAAGTATCCGTGGTTGACCCGGGTTCTTACCCGAATGATGAGGCTGACTAATCCCGATAATCCATGTACCACTGTTGGTGTGTCCTGTAACGTCCAAACCAGTCCCCATAGAGACAGTTTTAATGAGATAGGAGCTACCAACATGATCGTGCCAATCCAGGTGCCCCCAGTTGGGGGGGAAGTTTGGACAGCTCAGGGGGTAAATGGGGAGCAAGCTAGAGGGACTAAGGTGAGTTGTAACGGACAAATGGTATGTGGAGAGGCGATACCTCTCACTAAAGGGGTGATCTACCTTAATCCGCATGTCTGGCATGCCACTCAGCCCTGGACCGGTGATCGAATTGTGGCCATTGGTTTCTCTCTGAAGCCCCGGCACAAGCTGAAGTCTCCCCAGGTCCGCTGGCTTAAACGACATGGATTCTCGTTGCTTCGCAAATTTCCGAGAGGCGCAGCAATCTTTCCTTCCAGTACCACCCAAGAGAGCCAAGTGGCTGAGAAAATCAATGTGCCAAGTTCAGAATCACCTCTGGTTCAGGCAGCCGAAGCTGCCGCTTGTGCTTGCCAAGAAGCGGTTCGCAGAGCTGAAGATTTGCACCATCAGTCCCAGAAGCTGCTAAGTCTGCCTCCTGAACCCCAGCTTGATCTGTTGGAAATCACCGAGCATGCCGATAGTCGTCTTTCGGTTAGGGTAAGGGAGCTAGGTGGTAAAACTAGGCGGTTTACTAGCGAGGATGGCGATCTGCGGACAAAAGAAGGCCAGCAACAATTGTGGGCCGTGGTGCAACAGACTCAGCCGCGACACATCTGGGTGACCCCAGACGCTCGGTGCTGGAGTGCCTGGTCCTCTCTTAATGCTGCTAAGAGCTCGGAAAAGCATGATCAACATGTCCAGCAGCGTGAGAAAGACCAGGCTCTCTATCAGGTATGTGCGCAGCTCTGCCATTGGCAAAGGCAACACCGTCGGGACTTCCATCTTGAGTTGCCCGGCCTGTTCCCAACCTCATCCATAAAAGCCTTCCCTGACCTCAAGAGCAAAACGTATGTGGCCTCGGTAGACATGTGCGCCTTCGGTCTACAGACCCCAGCCGGTAAGCCCATTCGTAAACGCACTTTGATATGTAGTACCTCCCAAGACTTGACAAAGAGCTTCGTGTCCCAGCAATGCAACCAACAGCATCGTCACCATACCTTGGCTGGAAGACTCCTGAAGGGTCTCCCCATGTCGCAATTTGCCGGATCGTTTTGCGAAGGATTCGCGAGCCATGTTGCAGGACACCTTGTGTCCAGCAACATAGATGCTGCAATGGCTGCCAATGCCGAGCCTCCCCTGACCCGTAAGCGATTTAAGACCTCGGTTGGGGATCCCCTTAGGATAGAAAGACCTGTGACCCAGAAGCGAGAAGCCGCTGAACCGGCTGCTGGCAGCCAGCGCAGTCATCCAATCCGCCGGCTCACTGAGCCATTGCAAGCCATGTCTGAGTTGCCCTGGGATGTGTGGGAGCCTGTCTTTGAGCTTGCTCAACGGAGCTCTGGGCAAGCCTCTGCACTGGTGCCTCCTCAGAGCGAGCTAGCTAAGGAAGTCCAACGAGCTCTAGAGCCCAGAGGGATAGACGTACTTCAGGTTTTCTCGGGGCGCAATCTTCGGAACCTGCAGCTTCCCTTAGGGGCCCTCCCGGCTACCGTAGCTCCCTTACGCGTGAGTCTCGGCTCCCGAGAAGCTAGTAAGCAACTTCTCTGCCTAGGCAACGAGGATCGCACTACTATGGGGTCAGATCGCAAGAAGCTTAGGATTGGGGTTTACAAAATCTTGATAACTGTGTTCGGTAGACGTAAAGCTGAGACCGCTGTGCAGGAGCCTCCTGCTGGGAGCCCTGGTTCGAGTGTACCTGCCGTTTCAGCCTCACCGCCTGACCTTGAGGGATGGGCTCCACCTCCGGTGCCTCTGCATGGTCCGGCATTTAGGAATCTAGATGCTGATCAGAAAACGCAGTTAGTTCGGATCCATAACAACTTGGGACACCCTGCCCCAACGACCCTAGCCAAACACCTGAAAGCCGCCGGAGAAGCCCAAGCCCTTGTGGATGCCGCGCTAGATTTCCAATGTGACGCTTGCTTAGAGTCCACTGAACCTCGACACCAGAGACCCGGTAAGTTGCCCGAGCCACTTGAGTTCAATGACTTGATTGGGATAGATGGTTTCTTCTTTAAGGGGAGATCGGGGTATAAGGCATACGTCATTCACGCCATTGACGAAGCAAGCTGTTTTCACCTTGGAAGAAGGGCTGTCTCTAGAGAAACCAAGCATGCCACTACGACGTTGGCAGAGTTTTGGCTATCATGGGCTGGAAATCCCCGTAAGGTTTATGTTGATCCCGCTGGAGAATTTAGATCGGAAGAGATTCTAGAGTACTTTCAGGGAATCAATGTAAAAACATTTCTTTCCGCGGCCGCCTGGCAAAGGGGACGGGTTGAGAGACACGGGGATGTAGTTAAGGACATGTTGGCTAGGTTAGACGCCCAGAGCCCACTTGCCAACGATGCACTGTTCGATCAAGCACTGTTGCTTGCCTTCCAGGCAAAGAATGCCCTGATGCGCCACAGAGGGTATGCCCCGGAGCAGATAGTGTTAGGCAAGTCCTTGCGGGTTCCTGGTAGCCTCACGTCAGATGAAGACTTAACATCTCATGCGCTTGTAGAGGGATCCGACCTGGAAGCCGAACTCCACAGGCAACGACTTGATGTCCGCTGCCGTGCCCGACAGGTTTTCTGGGAAGCTGATAATAGTCAGACCATCCGTCGAGCACTTCTCCGCCGAAGTAATCCAGTTCGGGGTCCCTATAAGCCTGGAGACTGGGTGTTATACTGGATGCGTAAAGGGTCTCCAAATCGCCTAGCTGCTGGCCGATGGCATGGACCAGCCCGTGTTATTTCCCAGGAGGGCCAATCAATCACGTGGATTTCCCACGGTTCGATCATCCTGCGATGTGCCCCAGAGAACCTTCGACCTGCCAGTTTGCGCGAATGGCAGCAGTTGAGCACAGCAGATTTTTCCGATCCTCATAAGAATGCTGGAGGAGCGAGCTCCTTTGTAGATTTGACCGGAAATGAATCGAGTGCTCCTGTCACCAATGCGCCTGCACCTGCAAGCTCCAGCGGAGACCTCTTGGTTCCTTTGCCTACCCCAGTGCCCAGCGTATCTAATCCTGCGACAAACCCAATTCCTGATGATGACCTGATTCAGCCCGAACAAGAGCTGACTCCCCAGGTCTCCGGTAATCCTGATCCACCAACCGACAATCGTGAAGTCGAGCGCGAGGTTGAGCGACAGCCTGACCACGCTGCACCTTCTATAGTTCTAAACGATAATCCAAATGCTTCTGTTACTCCCGCTGATCCTCTGCCGAGCGATGTTCCAGTACCCGACTCCGATGAAGGTCTTCTGACTGAGGCCATGGCCTGTACTCTAGTACCTGAGGAATTGCCTGAAGAGTCTGTGCTGCTCTCCACTGAAGCGTGTGATGGAGACCTTCATACTTTCACGACTGTCCTGTCAGGCACGTCTGCCTGTGGTCCTCCTTTGGCCGAGGATAATCTGCCATATGTTGAACAGCCCTTGCAGTGTTCAGAGCAGCAAGCCTTCTGCTTGGAAATTCCCATGAAGGCCAAGGACCTACGGAGATGGGCTCAAGAGCGAGCTCCGGAACAGCTTTCTTATCTTGCCACTGTGGGCAAGAGAGCGAGAGCTGAGGTACATGTGAAGGACCTCTCGGCTGCTGAGCTCCAGCTCTTCAATCAAGCTAAACAAAAGGAAATTCAGTGTTGGATTCAAACTTCAGCCATAAAATCAGTCCTTCGCCAGCGCCTGAATCCCGAACAAATTTTACGTAGCCGTTGGATCTTAACTTGGAAGAATCCTGAGCCCGGAGACACCCAGCGTAAAGCCAAAGCGAGACTAGTGGTCCTAGGCTACCAAGACCCAAAGTTAGTGGATGTTTCTCGGGATGCTCCCACGTTGTCAAAGGAGGGTCGTGCTTTGGTCCTGCAAACCATAGCCTCCAAAAGGTTCGAGCTGAGTTCTTTCGACATAAAGACAGCTTTCTTGCGTGGTAAGGCCGATGAAAACAATCCTTTAGCCATGGATCCTCCCAAGGAACTTCGCGAAGCCCTACAGTTAAAGGACAATGAGGTGTGCCAACTGTTGGGCAATGCGTATGGAAGGGTAGACGCCCCCTTATTGTTCTATAAGGAGCTTAGCAAACAGCTACTAGAGTTGGGCTTTGTGCGACATCCCTTAGAGCCATGTGTGTTTCTGCTTTACACCGGCTCGGTGCTCAATGGGATTCTGGGAGTCCATGTGGATGATGGGGTTTGCGGGGGCGATGCAGTGTTTAGCCAAAAGATACAATCCTTGCAGACTAAACTTCCTTTTGGCAGCCGCAAACACCGCAACTTCGTTTTCACTGGCATCCATCTTGAGCAATTTCCGGATTTCTCTATCCGAGCCTCTCAGGGTGAGTACGTTAAGAACATCCCCCAACTGGACATAGGACGTGCCCGTAGGATGCAACCTGCTGCACCCGTCACGGAAAATGAAAGATCCCGTCTTAGAGGTATCATTGGCAGCCTCCAGTACGCAGTAACACACACCCGACCCGACATGGCGGCGAAGCTTGGTGAATTGCAGACGCAAGTCACAACAGCAACTGTGCAGACGTTGCTACTTGCCAACAAGGTTCTGCGCGAGACCCAAGAGCAAGCCGATGTGTGTATTCACTACTTGCCTATCTGCCCTGAGGATATAACCTTTGTGTCATTCGGCGATGCGTCTTTCGCATCTTCCAAGAACCTGAATTCGCATCAGGGAGCCCTTGTCTGTGCCACTGACAGTAGGCTAGATAAGAACCAGGAAGCTCCCCTGTCTCCCTTGGTTTGGACCTCTAAGAAAATTCCTCGGGTTGTTAGGTCCACCCTAAGTGCTGAGGCATATGCGATGTCAAAGGCAGTTGACATGTTAGGCTGGATGCGTGCTCTGTGGGGCGTGGTTCATGTGCCTGAGTTTCGCTGGCAGAGCCCTGAGGAAAGTTATAAGAAACTTAAGAAGGCAATCATCGTGACTGATTGCAAGTCACTATTCGATCTTGTAACACGCTTGGCGATGCCCGCATGCGAAGAGCACAGGACTACGCTTGAGGTGCTGTTAATCAAGCAAAGGTGTTCTGAGAACGCCAGCTTTCGCTGGATTCCGACAACACTCCAGGCTGCAGATTGTCTGACAAAGGCCATGGACGCCACCTTGTTGCGTACAGTGTTGGCTCAAGGCCGCTTCAAACTTTACGACACAACTCAAGCCCTGGAGAAGGATGCACAGAGAAAGCAAGCCATTGCTTGGTTATCACAGCCCGCCGCAGCACAGACTTGACTTTGAGAGTTGCTTGCCCCTGTCCTCCGTGGAACGAGTCCTTTTTCATTACGACTCCCTTGACTGTACAGGCAATCGGGATGCACTTGTCCCAATAAAATTGGGTCAGTGTGAATCCGCTGCAGGATCTGCCGTTGGACATGTACATCTCGATTGCTCTCTGGCCCAAGGACCAGAGGTGGGAGGGCAGTGGCGTTAGGTGACGCATGGTCGCTTGAGTGCTGGCAAAAGGGCGAGGCCGCTTTCGTGACTGCGTGGGGACACGTCTTCAGAGTTTTGGCAGACGGAGTCTGCTCTTCTTCTTTTATCTCTTCAGCATTGCGATTGGGGATCACATTTGCTGCAGAGGTTTCGTCTACCAGTGGGACTCCTTAGGGAGTTCACAAGGGTTTAGGGTTTAGGGTTTAATTAGGGTTTAGGGTTTAGGGTTTAGGGTTACCTGCATGACCCCTAAAACCTCAAAGCAGGAGCCCCCTAAACCCCCATATCTCGCGCAGGCTCAGAGACCAATTAATCCGACCAGAAGCCAGATGCGAACTGCCTTTTGGACTGCACTGGGGGCTTTGGGGTTTATTAAGGTTTGGGGGTTTTGGGGCTTAGGGTTTGGGGTTTTTAGGGGTTTAGGGTTTGAAGGTTTTTCGAGTTTAAGGTTTAGCTGTTTAATTAGGCGTTTAGGGTTTCAGGGCTTTAGACTTTAGGTTTAGGAGGGAGGTGCCTCGGCTTCCTCTTCGCAGGTCTCTAGCTTACGTTATCAGATTGTCTACCCTAGGCCCTGCACCTCAAACGCCAGAAGCCCTATTGCCCCAAACTGCTTGAGAAGTAAAGCTTACATGTGGTTTAACCGTTTCAGCTAAGTCGGGGATCAGGGTTTGGGGAGGCCCTAACCCCTTGAACCAAAGACCCCCGAACCAAGCAACGCCCTCTAAACTCCCACATCAACCCCTACTATAGAGGTCTTAATCTTCATGAGTATGTCAGTTTGTTTCTGGAAGGGGAGTGCGTAGTATGCGATACTTGGAACACCCACCCTAAGGAGTAGCCTTGCCAATGTTAAACCTCAGTAACGTCCGCACAGATCTCAAAGAACGGTGTGGAAGGCTTTCGAACAAGGACAAGGACACCATGCGAATCCTCCTTTTTCAGGACGCTGCCTGCGGGACTGTCGATCCTCTAAATCAAAGGGGAAAAGGACGGACCCTTAATGGGGACCCCTTCTTATGGGCTATATAATGGGTATATAATAGCTATATGAAGGGCATATACCTAGGGACCTAGGGGTCCTTATTAAGGGTCCCTCCTTTTACCCTGGGATCTAAATAAGAAAGGATCCTGAGTACACAGCTTCGGTTAAGGGTTTGCGGTGTTGTTGCAGGGAGGGCGGTTTACGGTGTGTGGTCTAGGTGTCAAGATTTTGGCTTGTATCTGGACTGGTCTATTTTGGGCGCGTCGTGGTCCAAATTTCAAGCAGCTTGATGTCGGTTAGGACGTGCCAAACCAGCCTCGAGAGAAGCATATGTCCGAAAGCGCCAAAATCCGAAGATGTGAACCCAAATTTCCAAGCCCCTTTGGAAGCTATAAGCCACTATAGTGGCTATATGGCCCTGCAGAACCGCGCGAATAACGCACGTCGTGCGTCATTCATACATGCGTATATGTATGTGTATATATATATATATATATATATTTAGATATGTTTTTATTTCATTATTTATTTATGTATTTATTTGTACATACTTATATATAGATCTGCACATAAAAGAAGAATAAATATACACACATGAGTATAACTGCAAATTGTAGAATGTTTGGTGTGAGGGTTGATTCAGGCTGCAGGGTGTTGGGTTGATATAGGGCTGACGGTTCATGGTTGTTATCGGGTTAAGGGTTCGGAGTCGACAAGATTGGGCCTGCCAGATGGGTTAGCCTGTGAACCTCTACAAATTCTATTTTACGCATTAGGGCTGGCGGTTTAGGGTTTAGGCTTTCGGGATGCTGGCCATGTTTCTCTGACAAAATGGGAGCGGAATCGGAACAGCTCCCATGTAGACTTCCACGAAACATATAATTAATCCTGAAGCCCATCTCGACAGCGAGCCTTAAGCCGTAAGCCCTAGGCCCTAGAACCCCAAACCCACTTGATCCTAAGTACCTACAACCCTTATCCCTGAGCCGGCCCTAAACCCTAAACCCTCAACCGAACCGGTGACTAATTAGCCCGAAACCGTCAGGAGGATTACGTGGCTGTGGGTTTGGAGATTGATGTGCAGGTGCCACGGCGAAGGGATGGGTGCTAGGACTCTTCCAAGCAGCTTACCAAGAGGGTCCATATACACTACTAGTATGGAATTAGACCCCCAAAACCATAACGGGGATGGTCTTTTGGGACCTGGTTCCATAGTGGTAGTATATATGGACCCCTTGGGTTACATATTCACCAAATCAAAAGATGTCTTGTTTTTTGTGTACATGGCTTTCTCTAGCCTGAACACTAGGCCTTAAGCCTAACTAGCTCCCTATATCCTAAGCCCTTAGCCATAAGCCCCAGGCTTTATGCAGTTTAAGAGCATTCCCCTTCCGCTGAGCTTGTCTGTCCTGTATTTCTGGCCCCTTCATACAGGGGTGCTAAGTGGCAGGAATCTTATCTAAAAGGACTTGTGACTAGGGCTGCCCGTAAGCGTTCAGAGACATCTAAAGGCAGCACGGAGCTCGAGCTAATGCCCTAAGCCCTCAACCCTACGCCCCTAATTCCTAAGCCCTAAACCCTATAGGCCCTAAATGCTAAGCCCTAAACCCGAATAATGAGGAGTGCCCCTTGCAAAGACCGGGGCCTGAAACAACAAAAATCGGTGCCACGGAAAAGGACACTCACTGGCAAGAGCCGAACGGTTTGGCGTTTGGAGTTTAGGGTGGGCACTTCAGGGTTCAGGCTTTACAGGGAACTCCAGAAAGTTGGAATATGGTTTCAGGGTAGGATTCCCTAAAATTTACCATAGAAGGGTTTAGGATAATCATATTCCAACTTTCTGGCTTGTACTGCAAGGGGTTCATCCATATTAGCAGTGCTCATAAGCTGTCATGGCTGCCGTATCAAATCTCTAGTATAGGAACCCACCTGAAACCTGCATCCACTTTTCAAGCTTTTGCATTGTAATCCCAACACGTCCATAGTATCGAAACCCACCCAAAACCGTTTTCATTATTGCGGCTAGTTTTCATTTCTAGTTTCACTTTTGAGTGATCCTGCTCTTGCTGTTGATCCTTCTTGTGCTCCTGCTCTGGCTCTTACTTCTGCTCTCTCTTTTGCTGTTGCTGCTGATCTTGCGGAGTTTAATGCTTCTGCTCTCGCTGCTGCTCTTGCGGTTGTTCCTGCTCTTCTTGCTCCTGCTCTTGTCTTGCTCCTGAACTCCCCTACTTGTAATGCAAATTAGGTCAAGTTAGGTGTTAAAGGGCAGGGAGGATTGGCCCCAAAGTGCCTTCACTATTCAGGGGGTGTCTGGTCAATCCCGGAAGAGAGTGATCCACTAGAACTGCTGTTGTTGCACCCTAAACCCTAAATCCTAAGCCCTAAACCCTAAACCCTAAACCCTAAACCCTAAATCCTAAACCCTAAACCCTAAATCCTAAACCCTAAACCCTAAACCGTAACAAGTATAATCGAGGCAAAGGCCCGATTCTAAATTTTCAGGCCCCTTTGCTGCGGAATGGCCCCTGAACCCCGCCACCCTAAACCCCAAAGAACTAAACCTTAAACCCTAAACTCTAAACCCCTACACGCTAAACCCTGAACCCTAAACCCTATAAACCCTAAACGCTAAACCCTGAACCCTAAACCCTAAACGCTAAACCCTAAACCCTGAACCTTAAACCGGAACGGCAGTCTGTCCAGGCTGCCCCTAGCTCCGAATCATGCACACTGGTGCTCCTTGTCTCATCGACCGTAATATAGGATTTTGGGGTTTAGGGTTTTAGGGTTTGGGGTAGAGGGTTTTAGGTTTATGGTTCAGAGTTTAGGGTTTAGTCGTGTTTTTCCTTCAGAGTAAAGTCCGTATACAAGTGTCGTAGATTATCGAACAACGCCAAATTACGCTTGGTCAGGCCCTATACTCCAGCTTCCAGCTGGGGACCCCAATTGCTGATTTGCCTTTCTTCCGTTTTCCAGTATAATAGGGTTTAGGGTTTAGGGTGGCTTCACACTTCTTAAACACTACCGGTCACTACCGACTTGCTCTTAAATCATAGCCGGAGCCCTACACCCCCAAACCCTCACCCACCCAGACAACCATCAGCCACTAGATTTGTCATGACGGAAGGCGCAGCCATCATCAACAAGCTCGCGCTTGTCCTCGTCATCGTCGTCGTCGTCGTTATCACCGTTATCAGCACTCACATCATCATCGTCGGCATCATCGCATTTCGTCATCGGCAACCACTGTCTCATCAGCATTGCCATCATCACCATTACCATGATGACGAACAGCCTCATCGTGGGGCATGTAAGGGGCAATACGGTCTACGCTCGACGCTCACTAGCCATAGTTGTAGCCATCTTCATGATCATCCATCCTAAACCCTAGCATAGCGGCGCTGGTTAGCTCGTAGTGTCACCTTAGGGCCAAATATTAAATAGTCGTTATAATTGAACCCGAGGACAAATATTCGTGTTAGACAGGCCGCTAAATCAAAACAGACAATAATTCCACACTCTCCGTGAAGCCCCCTTTTAACACCCTAGCAGTAGAACCCGTCTTAGCGACCTAAACCATGCAGTACGAAACCCTAAATCCCGAACCCGACTGGAGGCTGTCAGAGACTTCGTTCCCGGACGTGGTGCGCTTCCATCGAGGAGCTGAGTTCGTGCTCCGGAGTGTTTCTGAGGGTAATAAATATGGGTGGTTGTCAAAATTATGGTCCCTTTTTGGGTACCCTAAATATTAGGTGCCCATATAGGCTTTACGGTTTAGGGCTGCAGGTTGCGAGCAGGAAACGGGTTCCAAGGGTGTTCTACACTGTTGTTGGTATGCTGAGGGATCGGACAGATTAGTACCAGTGTTTGTTCCCACTGCCAAAAGAAAAGCAACTTGTCATTCTTCATGCTTCCGCTGTCTGGCTTGGGAGTTGCATAGTTTAGGATCTCCGGGTTGATAGGGCTTCGTGATCTCGAGTGTTGGTGGCTGGGCCTCATGCTCCACGTACATAGCTGGCCCAAAGTACTTATTTAGGGAGTACTTTAAGGCTACCCTAAACCCTAAACCCTATATACTGCTTGGATACATGGACACTTAGGGGTCGAGACTTAGGCCTTGAAGTGCGTACTTCAAGGTTTAGGGCCTTAAGGTGGGGTCTAGGGTCTAGCGGCTAGCCTTGTCCTTTTTCATGGTTCCCCCCCCAAAAGGATAAACAGACCGGCTAGTAGACCTTCTTAAATAATTCCTACTAAGGGATATAGGTATAGGGCTCTGTCTATTGTTTCTAAAAGGACAAGGGTGGTCTAGCGAATAGGGGTTGGGGTTTAAGATTTAGGATGCAAGGTTTAGGGTCTTGACTTTAGGCCGTAGGGTTTAGAATAGAGATGAGCAGTGTCTAGAGCTCAGGGGTTCCGGACTTAGGATGCTTTCTCCAGTTTTAAGCCACATAAAGCCCTAAACCTCACGATCTACAGTAGAATCTACAGTCTAAACCCTTAAAGCTAAACCCTCACGGCTTGATTCCTGGCTCTTAGCATGTCCCCCTCAGACCAACCCGCAGGTCCGACAAAGAAGGTGGGAGGCAACATTCGACTCAAGACGTGCGCCTTACGGTTTAGGGTTTAGGTGTTCAGTGGGTTTAGGGTTTAGGGGGTTTAGGGTTTAGGGAGTACCGCCTTCCGGTCTCCAAATATGCAGCTTTTCCCTGAGAATAGGCCTCAATCTAAAACCCTTCATAAACCCGCTTCAACCCAGCCTATGTATGCCCCCACTATTTTAGCTTAGTCTATCACAGCCCTAAACCTTCCACCCAACACCCTGTAAGCCTTAAGCCAAACTCCCTCACTGGCCACACCATGCAACCCCGAACCTAAACCCAAACCCCAAACTCTCAACCCACCCTCATCCTTAAACTTTTCCCAAGCACTCAACCCTAAACCCAAGCCCTGAACCCACCATGCTAAACCCAACACCCTAAAACCCTAAAAGCCCTAAGACCCTAAAGCCCTAAAGCCCTCAAAACCTTAAAGCCCTAAAGCCCTAAAAACCCCTAAGACCCTAAAGTAACCCCCTAAAGCCCTAAAGCCCCGAGGTGCAGCTGTGCCTGAGTCCGGACCCGGACCAGGAGACCGCGGACTCTCAGGCCTGAACCAGCGGAGCCCCTAAGGGCGCCCGTAAGGGTTTAGGGAGGCTTCAGGATTCCTATTATTTGCTTAAGAAACACCCAAAAAATAAAAAAAATAATCCCTATATTACCCCCATAAGGAATATATTTTTTATTTTTTGGGGGTTCTTAAGCAAATAGTAGATTCTGTGCAGGGTTTAGGGGTTAGGGCTTTAGGGGTTTAGGGGTTACAGTCAAATAGTATAGGGTTTCATAGTTTGTACCCAGTTGGTAGAAGGGTTCCTTTAAGGGGTTCTATAAGGGTTTTGGGTATAAGGGTGTGCCCAATTAGTATATACTTCAGCCTTAAAGTACTCCCTATGGAGGCACATTGGCCCCAAAGTATGTTCATGTTGGGGTACATGCACACTTAGGGTCACGAAGGGGTGCCATGCTCACTACTCTCCGCAAGCCCTTCGAGGTTTGTGATTTCGGGCCTTTAAAGGCTCCTGACCCCAAGGTTCCAAAGTATCTATAAAGGGAACTCCAGAAAGTTGGAATATGGTTTCAGGGTAGGATACCTTATAATTTACCATAAAGGGTTTAGGATAATCATATTCCAACTTTCTGGCTTCTACTTTATAGTAGAATGTAGGGCTTCTATATGAGGAATGGCCCTTTGAGTGAAGATGTGTCGAGCATTGGCTTAGAGTGCCGGTGATGTCCGAAGAAGTCTTGTGGCAGACTCATCTGTTTTGAGTTGCCTTTGTGCCTTGCCATGGCTGCTGGAATACCCGTCATACTTAACATATATGATGTGAGTGGACATCCGATACTCAAGAACGCCAACAAGCTATTTCGGGCAGTTGGTGCCGGGGCATACCATGCGGCTGTGGAGATCAATGGCGAAGAGTGGTCCTATGGAGGCTGCGACGAAGGCACCGGGGTTTTTACCTGCAGCCCGCGGCAATGCGAGGCTCACAGCTTCCGTGAGGCGATACCCATGGGCCACACGGCCTTGACACAGGAAGAGGTAGATGCAGCCCTAGAATCCTTAAGTGAATCATGGCAGGGGCCTGACTATGATATCCTGAGACATAACTGCTGCCACTACAGCAATGACATGCTGCGGGTGCTGGGCCTACCGTCTGCGCCCGCTTGGGTCACCCGTTCGGCGGACCATGCCGCTAAGGTTTGGGGACACCAAACCCTGGCCATCCTAAGTGTGCTTATGACGCATACTTCTGTGGAAGTTATGTTTTTTTAAGCACTTGGGGTCTGTAGAGCTCCGAGTGCCTGATTTCAGAACACTTACGAATTCCATGATTTTCATGGTTATATAGCTTGTCTTTCTATGGATTTCCCTTCGGGTGGGTTGTTCTGAATACAACTAGATGCTGAGCTAAAATAAGGACATGTTTGTGCATCACACGGATTTCGGCCCGAAATCATAGCAGACCCGGGCCCTATCTTCCTGTCGGGACCTCAATGTTAGCAAATAACAATGAAACCCCTGATATATTTCGCATGCGGCATGCCCGCGCGGCCGACAAAGGACTGAAACACTAATCGAAAGCAAGGAATGGCTTCTTTTTAGCTCCCACGCTTCACATGCTTGTACCGCAAAAGCAATCTCGACAGCACTCGCAGCTCAAGAAGATTGCGATGACACATACGAGCTATTCGTTTCACAGCCCCCATGTTGTCCTCATCAAGGAATGCATGAAAGTAGCGGCAGTTGTAAAGTTCAGCCTTCATGCAAAGATTCAAATCCCTCCAGGCGTGTAGTTTAGGGATGAGCTTCCATCGAACTTTGCCGTCAACATAAGCAAGAATGGCCAGGCGTTTATACTGCCTCACGAATCGAAGGCTTGTCTCTTCAAGGAATCCCGCCTCTGAAGCCGTAAGATAGCGAGGTGCACGCTCCAAGCGATCATGCCAAACACTCATGAGCTGAGCCACAGATGAAGCAAGCTGCACCTCGACATCATCACAGCTGGCGGCCAGGGTTGCCATGCAAACTGCCAGGAAAGCCAGCAGAACTCTGTTGTTGTACGCTTTCCCCAGCAATTCAGGATAACCACGTTTGTCCCTGCGATGCATGCCCTTGGTGATATAAACTTGGCTGTGCTCGATCTGGTTGGCACTGGCCCAGCGTCGCATCCTAGTTGTTAACTCCTTTAGCTGCTCTTCCTTGCTCGTGCCGAAAAATGACCTCTCACAGAGGAGGTCTACCAAACTCCCATTCAATATAATCAATATGCCAATGTTGCTGCAATGCATAGAGCAGTAGCGTATCATCTTCACATCCCAGCCAGCTATGGCACACATCGGGTTGACAGTCGCCATGAAATTGTTGATCAAGTCTGTACTGGTGCGCTCGGGATGGACCGTCTCGAAATTCGACCACCTGTACATGTTCAGTGGTATTACGTAATCCTGAGTTGAGCGCATGTAGTATATGATATTATTTTTTTTACATATGCTTCTTCGTAGTGTTATTAATAATAACATTATTATTATTAGTATTATTATTAAATCATCATTTGTAATATTATCAAATTAGACGAGTCGAAAGCCAATCTTATGCGGCTGGTTACGTCTTAGCAGGCAGATCGTCATTCATTAACAATATATTTAAATATATTTTACTATAAATATAGGTACATCTATTATTCTTTTATTGTAGATGGGTTTAATAATAATAAATTATTCATATATATATATATATACATATATATATGTATTACTACACATCATACATAGTATCACAAGAAAAAAGTTACTATTAATCAGCCAGCAGTTGCCTTGCAGGGCCATTGAGCTCAGCCGTACAAAGATGGCAAACCGACTTGGCACCCCACCAGCATGTGAGGCTCCAAACCTGTTTGTGCCACTTCCAGTCGCCCCGAAACTCGGTGATGCTGTGAGCACCACCTTCAATATAATTTGTACGTGGTACCATAGACAAAAATCTCTATCTATCTATCTATATATATATATATATATTGATCTACCACATGCGAGGTACATTCCACATTTTCATAATAATAATAACAATAATTATAAAGGTACTGATAAGACTCATTTTAACAATAATAATAATAATAATCACTGAATTGCATCGACACACCTGCAATGGGACGGCCGGCTTTCGCACCCAAACGTGCCGGCAGAGGATTGTTCTGGTAGTCGAGAGCCGGGTGAATGCCACCCAGCAGTATCTGAGGCAAGGCAGGCCAACAGTATACTAAATCGATCTACAGACATGCATTACGATACCCCCTGGGTATATCTACAACAGTTTGAATGTTTAATCATTGCTAGGCATGTTGAGAGTTAAATACAGTATCGTATATTTTCGGTACGGAAAGAACTGGAAATTATTACATCCGGGCACATTGTGGTACTATCTCAGAACAACAGTATATAAATTGCAGGCAAGACTCGTTGCACGACCAGGCTGTGATTTTGTACACTTCATGAAGTGAGGCTGGGCCCAGGCTCAGATACTCGCGCAAAACGAAGAAAGTAAAGCGGGTGAGGTCACAATCAAGCCCACCACTGCCGGCTCCACGTGTGCCTGCACCATCTGCATCGGAGCATATAGGCCAGGTACAGTAATATTGTTAAGTAATAAGAATAGTACTAATAATATAATCTATATATATATATATATACTCACCGTATATTCACAGGAATTTCATAAATATGATATAGCTGAATCGAGCATTTCAATATATATATATATATATATATATCTGTATATATATATATATATATGTAGCTGTATATATATAGCTATATCTTGCTCAATCTGCTTAGTATAAAGTATATATATTCTCTCTGTCTATATATATATATATATACACACATAAAAACATATATATATATATATATATATATATATGTATAGATATTTATTTTATTGTTATTATATATATATATATATGTATATACATGTATGCATACAGGCTCACATAGACATATGTAAAATAATTAGATATTATGGTAATATTCCGCTCCTCCATGGCAGCGGTCTTGGATCACAGAGTTCAGGTGCAGCACTATGAGCTTGTCCCCCGCTTCTGTAAATTGGCAGTCGTCGCCAAATAGGCCGATTGGATTACAGAACTTTCCTGGGTGGTTTTTTGCCCAGGCAGCATCCACATCATGGAAGTGCTGCCAGTACCTTTGCACAGCTCGAGGATCCAGAACAAGGAGGCCGCTGGCCTCGCACACAGAGGGAGGACATGTATGGGGTGAGGCTAGTGGTGCTGAAAGTTGTGTGTTTATATAGATATGTATGTGTATGTGGGTATGTCATAATAACAATATATGTATATGTATGTGTGTTGACAAGCATCGAATCTGCCAGGTTGAACTGTACATATTACTATATAAATATAACCAATGCAATTTGTAGCTGCCATGGAACATATAGGTAATCCACGAGCTGGTGGGGAAGTATCATCGGCACAGACATCGTTGTTCGGCTTTTGCGGTCTGCCGGGTCTTTGATCGGAATCTCGACGGTGTAGAGGTCCTGATGCAACATGCGTCTTATTATTAGTGTTCTATGTAATAATAATATAATATAATTAATAATATTATTAAGTATTGTAATTATTATTATTGTTAATACCAATATACACAAAGTAGGACTCCGAATAGCAACAAACATAAAGGTATAGTCATAAGAATATGGGTTTGGTATTCTTATCGTAATACTATATTGTATATATATATATGTATATGATTGAATAATCTAATCATAATAATGTTTCCGTTACTACCATATGAGTACTCAATCATGGAGCATAATCAAGAACATTAGTCAACCCGTGGCCACCCACCCGTCCAGCGGTAGCTCCAGAGCTCGCCACAGGTCACGTTCGGCATTGCCCGGGTAGCGGCCCGAGGCGCCGATTTTTGCAAGCTTCTTGCAGGCATCCGAACAATGTCCATTGGATTCCTGGTGATAGCAAGAGTGCAGGGGAAGATTCGCAAGCACTCTGGGCTCTGATGATATTTTATTAAACAATATAAGTCATAAAGTCCTTGCCTCCACCATGGCAGCAGCTGACTGCTGTAAGTCATAGCAGGATGTGGCCTGGGATGCGGTGATACACTTCATTGTCGTTTTTGCAGACTTCTTCGATTTGGAGTCAGAACATTCGCTATATTAATAAATATTTGTAATAATAATATTAATCATGCCACTATATACAGGTGCTCGTGTCCAGGCCGTACCTGCACACATCAATGGAGTTTGCGATGTGTGTGTGCGTGTGTTATATTATAGTTTTATATTAAATAAAATGTGTGATACTTTATTATAATTATATAGCTATACATATATATATATATATATATATATGTATATGTATATATATATATATATAATTAGTTTAATAATACCCATATAATAAGAAGAAGACCAATGTATTCGCATTCACCACCGTAGTAATGGATGGATTCATGGCCAAGCTCATGCAGATTCATAAATACATACCCTAAAATAATCCCTAAACCGTCAACTGTCCAGACCTAGACCACAACCCGAAAATCGCAGCAACTAATAATAATCACCGTCAGTGCATGCTACCTCCCACCCCTCAAATTTAAAAGCTACATATACGAAGGTGCATGTGGAATCATGCCGGCTGCTACTCCTGCTCATGCTGCGATTGCCAGCGTACAATACATATTTACAGATATATACATATACGTAGACATATAGTAATAAGAATAACTTCAGGGTTGAAGGCTCAACACTATAGTGGGAGCAACGACTTCTGTCAGTGGGAAGTATAGCATACATATATATATATATACTTTGTAGCTATATATATATATATATGTAATATATGATGTTGACCGCAGGCGGGGAGGCCGCGCGGTGTATGGTTGCATATATATTATTCTTATAATAATAATTATTATATATATAATACTATTAGGGTTGTACCTCCATTTTTATATAATACTATTTTATTTTTACTACTACCAAACCCACCAAACAGAAACCAAGTCACACCTTTGCCGAGGTTGCAAAGCAAACGATCCACGAAGGCCCATCTGGAGCTCGAGCTCCCTGTGCCAGAGGCCGGGCAATCTGTACCTGGCTGAGCATGTCAAGTTTATGTAACCGTTTCTACCCACAGCATCAGCAGTCAGTGCAATCGATAAGATAAGCACTTCTTTTCATCCAATGCCATGGTGATGCAAGATGCCGGTGCTACCACGACCCTGCAGCAAAACTCCTGCCGTAGCACACACACACCCGTAGGGCCATCCAGCTCAGAGGGATTGAGTTCGGTAGCTAGGCCAGGTACTCAGATTAATATTGGCGCTAGCTAAATAATGATGCCCATGGCCCCACATGGCTCTAAGTTTGTTCGGCAGGCACATGCCCCTGCAAGGATCTATATCATGGAAGCACGAAGAGCTCACTGCTCGGTCTTGGCCTTTGCACTGGCCTTAGCTTTGGCCTTGCCTTTGGCAGCCGGGGCCTTCGAATGCACTTTGACATGGGCACTTTCCTTTTTGTAGTGCTCATTCATGCTCACCAGTTCGGCGATGTAGGGCTCCAGGGCGTCATCCACAATTCCCATAGCCATCTGTGCCTCAGCTTCTAGCATAGGGTTCTTGTTATGGTATTAATATTAATACTATATTATTATTATTAGTAGAATTCCAAGTTGTCTGGTCCCAGAAATTATTCGAGACAAATTGCCTCCACACCCTTGCGGGCTCTCTCGATACCATGTCCACACTTGGTCATATCGTTGACCAGGGCCTCACGCAAAGCATCCGACCTGAGCATCATATCGAATTGACAATGCATATGCAACTGCACAACATACAGCCACAGATCACTGACAATCAATCGCAAAGGCTCAATGTGTGGAGCAATATATATATAAGCTGGCCACACATGGTTCTGGCGAAGCTGGAAGTCGTAGCGGGAGATCTCCAGGACATTTGCGTTGGCGAGGATGACGGCCTCAGGTATTGTTAATAATTATTATGATTAAAGCAAGTATTATTATGTTATTATTATGTATCTAATATATACTGACATTTTCTGCTATTATTATGTTATCACTATACATAGCAAAATCTGTAGCTATAAACTTTGCAACTTGTTGGTATCTATCTATCTATATATATATATACTATTATTATTATCATTATTATTATTGTTATTATTGTTATTATTACTAGTTACGATTATATACCATTATTATGAGTATTACTATAGAAATATTAAGTCTCAGTACCAACTGATTTGCTATTGTTGTCAAGCATTATATATACAAGGAATGTATACTGATTCCGTCGGTTATTTTATAATATTATCTACTATAGTATGTAGAGGCTGAGTATACAAATGGTCATATAGTGGTTATATAATATGATATTCTATATGTTGTGTATTTTGTAATAATAACAAACAAGCTTCTCCACGGGCTCTTTGCTCAGGAGTCTTGATCTTCTTCTCCTTGGTCTCCTTTGTTTCTTTCTTCTCCTTCTTATTCTTCTTCTCCTTGCCATTCCCAGGAGTAACCTTCCCCATGGTGCCCAGGCTCAAGTCAGACGGAGTCGAGCCCTGCCCACGTCCGATCGTGCCCTCCTCAGGCTCAGCCTCCATTCGGATATCCACGGCGCGTGCTTGCTCCTCGGTGTTCCCTTCCGTGATCTTGAGGAAGCAGCGATAGAGGCGCTCTGCCTGTGACATATATATATATATATATATATATATATATAGACTCATAATAATAATAGCATATATATATATATATATATATGTCTATATATATATAGATATATATGCAAAATCATCATATATATATATATATATATATATACATGTACATATGATACATATATGCATATATAGTATTGACATGGCTGTTATATATATATATATATATATATATAACAGCCATGTCAACCACAGACATTGTAGTATTCGATATGCCAACATAATTCAGAAATTTGAACAACTCTTCATCATTCTGATATATTAAATTATTATATGTGGTAAACCGGCAAAACTCACATCCTATATATTGAAATTTAGTATATCTCTCAGCGGCGCAATTATTATTAGTACGAATCTTTATATTATATACTAGGTCGAATAACAATATAATCAAATAATATGGGGACGATGGGACTACATAATAAAGACTCGCATGGATATAGATAATGTAGGAATAATAATAAGTGTATCTTGCATTCTTACATAATAGCAATATACAATGAGTTACGGGAGCATCTTCAGAAGGACTCGGGGAGCACGATATATATATATATATGTAGATGTGTCATATAGTTATGAACTTGGCGAATACCATATATGAATGCCGCTCCGGTTCGCAGCCGCATGCGAGATGTTAAATTAAAAGTCCGCGCGGGTGAAACCTTATCTTGATCAGTGTCATTCGTAAGAATATATGCCAGCAAGTTCAAAAAAAATCCAATATTCCAATCACAATATTGAGGGATGCATCTTCTAATATATAATTATTTATATCAGTAAATGAAAGACTCTGGAAAAGCACTTATTACATACTTATGTGTATATATATATATATGAGAGCCCTTAATAATAATAAATCTTCAGCTAAGTCCAGCTAGAATAGCAAGGAACATCGAACCTCGACCCCCGGAAACTCTGGGCTATCCATCCACAAGCCGAGGTTGGTTTTGTCTTTGATGAGCTTGTCGACCAAGTCTTTGTTGCCTTTGTACTTGTCCAAGAGATCCTGCATTCCAGAATCATGGTATCGTAATGACTACCCAATCATATTCCTATATGTATAACATGATACTCCATGCTGCAGTCTTGTCTCAGTCCTGCTGATTCAGCCACGCCCAGGTCTGGGTCCTGCTAGTGCTCGCCCTGCTTGTCTGGGTGACCACCAATGATGTCTGGGCCCAATCCTCAGAGCTGTTCATCCACTCGTCGAACATAGCATTGATGGCGACTCGGTCTCCATTTGCTTGACGTACACGATCCACAACCTCTGGAGGGCACTTCTTGCCTTAGCATTGCATAACAGGAATTCTGCAATCAAGAAGGCCGCATGCGGGCTCGCACCGCGCGGCATAAACTCGGGGCCGTGATGCTCTTCACCGAGCGGAAGAAACGCATCTTGGCAGCCCGCAGCTCCCGGCGCTCCTAATAATTTGCATTGAAATCGACAAGCAAACACATGCACAGAGTGGGGTTCGGAGCTGGGGTATACGTTTAATAACAGCCGAATGCGACACCCCTTGGCAGGGGGTTTGCTTGGAGTTAGCAAGTCGGTTATACTAAGGGTTTAATTATTTATCCTAATAGCTAATATTGGGATAACTTCATGTAGTGCACTTATTATTATAACTCTACTTATATAACCTCCTTACGTATACTATGCAGCCGAATGCGACACCCCTCGGCAGGGGGTTTTATTATTAATAGGGCTTTCGAGTTTGGGGTTGAGGATTTGGGGGTTAGGGGTTAGGGTTTAGGATTTATTATTAAGGCTAGCAGTTGAATCGAACGAAAACCTGCAAATATGACCACTAGTGCAAAGAAACATGTATGTACATATATATACATATATATATACATATATATATATATAGATGCGATTAGCTATACTAGTGTATGCGTCATGCTAAACCAGGCTCTCGGCTGGGATGGTATACTATATTTTAGTGTAGCGACCCAACCGCATATTAATAATATACTCTGCCCATAATAATTAATATTAGATATTATTATATCCAATATATCAGCAGGAAAACCGCCTGCAAACTAAAGTTGTATAAGTCATACTACAATCAAAATAGTTTGCTTGGGGGGGTAGCACGATGAATAGTTTGGGTAGTCTGTACTTGTGTTGATAACTCCTACTATGCACATGATGCTGACAAATTGAAAGTCGGGTCCTGGTCCATCACCCTTTTGGCCTCAAGCTCCTGTTGGTTCGGCACCGGATCACCACGCTCACGATGGTGTGTCACAGGCAGCTGCTGCTGGTCTCCGGATCCAAGGGTAGAGGTCACCGAAGCTGGCACGTGGTTCGGGTCTGCAAGGGTCGAAGTCGGCGGAGCTGGCACCTGGTTCATCGGGTCTGCAAGGGTCGAAGTCGGCGGAGCTGGCACCTGGTTCGGGTCTGCAAGGGTCGTCGGCATCGGAGCTGGCACCTGGTTCGGGTCTGCAAGGGTCGTCGAAGCCGGCATCGGAGCTGGCACCTGGTTCGGGCCTGCAAGGGTCGAAGCCGGCATCGGAGCTGGCACTTGGTTCGGGCCTGCAAGTGTCGAAGTCGGAGCTGGCACCACTAAGCGGGGCGAGGTAAGCGGCGAGGTGAGCCCCACTGCATCGGACTCAAGCTGCTTCCGCAGCAGCTCCACAATCTCCTCCTTGCTCAGGCTTGCCAGAGCATCACTCAGCGACTGCGACATTCCCATGTCAGACTGCTTCGAATTCTCCACAGCTGGCAAGGAGGACTCCTGCGACACATCAGTGTTGCACCTGGCGAGCTGCTCACGGCTCATCAGGTCGACGGAGCTAGGCCGCAACAAAGCAGCATGCACCGCATCGGAAGCCACCGCTGGGTCCGATACTGTCACAGCTGGCATGGGCACATCTACCGTCACAGCCGGCATGGGCACATCAGCCGGCTCCTGACACTTGGCCACTTGGGTCTCCTCAGCCGGGGCCATCTCCACATCCTCCTCGTCATAGTCCTCGATCGCATCGTCAAGTAAGCCCTCTTCCACATCGTCGGTTCCCAAGAGCTCGTCGATGTCCTTCAGAGTCGGGGCGCTCATGTAGCTGTCCTGCCAGGGTCGTACATTACATATTCTATGCTAATGAAATGATAGTACACTTATTATTTCTTATTAATAATAATAGTTATTATTCTTATTATTAGTATTATTCTTATTATTATTATTATTGTTATTATTATTGTTATTATGATTATTATTATTATGATTATTATTATTATTGTTATTGTTATATATGTATATATATATATATAGATAGTATCATTATATATTGGACCACAGAAACCATTATAATTAATAATAATATGATAACCAATCACATACCATTAATATTACATATACATATATATGTATATATGATATACATTATTAGAACTTGTTTTGCTCATGATTGCTATGTATCATACAAACTATATTACAATAGATATCAGTATTTATACATATGTATATGTATATTTTCTATATATATATATATGTGTGTGTGTCAGTGTGTATCTGAACATACGCGTGTATATATATATATATTTATTTATTTATTTATTTGTTTATTTATATTTATTTATTTATTTTCTTTATTTGTACAGGTCTATGTATATGTACATATTCATATGTATAGACTCGTATGTATACATGTAGATGTTATGATATAGTCCTATCGCTCCTAATATAAGAAGTATTATTAATAAAGGAGATACATATCTATATATATATATTATTATATGATGAATTATAAGTATTACAAATAGGATGATATTCTTATCCGTGATACCACTGTCGAGTCAAGCTTTCTGCTATCGGCAATAGCATATCAATCCATTATGAAAGCAAGAACACTGTTACCAATACAAGGAATTTGTCATCAGCGAGACTCCACCTCATTGTGGCGAGTCACACGATGATCACTGTTTCAATAATACGGGTGCTTTGCTACACAGGCCTCACATATAAAATATATATGTGGATATGTTTGTACATGTACATGTGTGGGCCTATCCAAATATCAACTTGTAGCTTGACGATATTGATGATTGCATCCGTCAATGTTGCTCATACTCGTTTATTATTAGGATAGCTAGGCAGCCGGACGGCATGTCGACAGCCAGCAGAGGGATAAGTATCATAACATGCATGACGGGGTTCCAAGAGTTGTTAATAATATTTACATATATACAATATGTTCATGTGATGATGTATGATGCGCTTTGGGGGATCTGGCTGTTACTCTTCTATCAAGTAAGTACCACATGCGACTTGCAAAACGCCTCAACATAGTAGCATGGCACATGTGATATTCCCAAACTTGTATTAATTATGACAAGGCCATATATATATATATGTATATATATATATACACACACTCGAGGAGTGGAAGCATTTTGTTATTAGGTACTTCAGATATTTCGATATAGATATCAGTGTGCAAATTATTTAATGAAGACAAGAAACCATGGCACTATTGTTGTGAATGGTCTTGTGGTAGGATTCTCAGGCAGTGGCCACGATATCTAGAAACCCCACCCCAGTATGAAAGTACACAGGGTCGGTTTTGAGTGATGGGTCTGTGGGGTGGAGGTTCTGTTTGCCTTGTATAATAATGTATTATGAAGAATACAATAATAAGGTACTTGCGCAACGTATGGACTTCTAGCTTAGCCCATAATAATATTCGAAGCTGAGCCCAGTTATCCAAACCTGCATCGGCTTCGTAGCTGCACTCTGCTGAGGTGTCGAAGCAGCAGCTGTGGTCGGCGAAGGCTCACCCAAACCTGTCGGCACGATTACTAGCCCTATTAATAATATAGGATATTTATTCCCATATATATATTTATATCTTTATCATTAATATTAGGGGAGGGGGAGGGACAGAGAGAAAGGCAGCCCGCCTGCACCCTGTCCCTCTTCGAAGGAAAGTGTCCGCATAGCATCGGACCGGGCAATCTTGGGTTCCGGAGTCGCAGTGGATGGGCTTGGCTTTGTAGCGGATGCCGGATTTACGTTCTCCGGAGCCTTCATCGGCGTTCGCACCGAGCGAATGCGCTTTTCTGCCTCGGCAGGCTTCTGCTGAGCAGCATTCGCTTTCGCCAGTGCCACACGGCGCTTGGCATCGGCCAGCGCCTTGGCAGCAACCTCCAGATATATATATGGTGCCGGTATATAATGAAGTATCCCTCGCACATGCATATATAATCATGAAGTACTGATAATAATAAGTTGATAATATTAGAATTATAAGAATATGCCGTATATACGTATACATATATATATGCATATAAACATATCTACATAATAATGTATAGGCATATATATATAATAATAATCATATATATATATATATATAGGTATATATATATATATATGTCTATCTATATATACATATATATATATTATGATTATATTATTATTGTTATATACCATGCAAGGAAAGGTAAGTGCACTGCGAGGTTTATGTATATATATATATATATATAGACATATATATATATATAGTGTATATATATATGCATATATATATATATATATGTACATATATATATGTACATAGTAGATAACTACAGAAACCGTACATCTGGCTATGTGAGCATTATATTTATATTATCGTTATTGTTATTAAAAGTAATAATATTGTTAACGTTATTACTATATTGCTTTAGGTTATTATAAACCGCATGCGTGTGTATGCCGCGCGGTTCGAAGACTGGGATATATAATAAAGATGTATACTTTTGAATTCGGTTATATTATATTATGTAGGGTATAGCATCGCAGACTGTTTTGGGACATATATATGTGTGTGTGTATATATATATATATTTACACAAGTCAGAGATGTATATTGGACCCTATAATTAATAATAACAAGAGACTCACTCTGTATACATGTGTGTATGAATATTTAAGATACATGTGACTGTATATACATACATATATATAAATACATATATGTATATACATATGTATATATATATATATATGTATATGTGTATATATATATACATATATTCACATGTATATAAGTGCACACCTAATATAATAATAATGGCTAGATCCTGATAGAGTGCTGACGTGTATATGAAGCTAGTCATGGTGTTATTATTACACAGGTTACCCTAGTTATTATTAAAAATAATACTAATAATAATAATACAGAATATAATACTTTTATATATTCAGGAATTGATAGACCGCATGCAGGTGCGTGCCGCTCGGTTCGAAGACTGGGAAATATCTTTAAAGATGTATACTTTGGAAGTTTGTCTGATTATGTAGGGTATCGCATTGCAGACTGTTTTGGGACATATATATGTATATGTATATATATATATATATATATGTATACACAAGTCAGAGATGTATATTGGACCCTGTAATAATAATAACAAGAGACTCACTCTGTATACATGTGTGTATGAATATTTAAGGTACATGTGACTGTATATACACACACGTCTATATATATATATATATATATATATATATATTCACATGTATATATTAATGGCTAGATCCGGATAGAGTGCTGTCGTGTATATGAAGCTAGTCATGGTGTTATTACACATGTTACCCTAGTTATTACTAAACATAATATTAAAAATAAAGAATATACTATTATTATATATTCTGGAATTGATAGACCGCATGCGGGAGCGTGCCGCGCGGGCCGAACATATAACGTTAATAATATATTATAAAATTTGATGGTGTATCATGTAGGAGATAGCTATAGACCGGTTCTATATGTGTGTATATACACATATTATAACTGTATATAATAATAGTGACAGAATTATTATGTATATATCTGTGTATCCGAAGATGTGAACATGTGATTGTGTATATATATATATATATATCTATACATACATAATAATAGTAGGAGCACAAGAAGCCTGGCCTCAGCAAGCTGGGCGGGGGTCTCCATGACAAGGCCAGGCACAATCTAGCAGGATGGAGCTCGAGAATCGAAAAGAAATCTGGCCGGCAACGAATTATACACAGAAGGGCAGGCTTCCACAGCGTGACAAGCAAAGCCAAGACACACGGACGCCCCAAAAGCAGCCCATGCCCATCCTGTCCCCCTCCCATCTGTCTCCTACCCCAAGCACACAACCCACACGTCACGCTAGCGTCACGCTTACGTCACGGTCCCCGTCCCGGTCATTCTACGGAAGTGTCCTCCCTGGCAGCACTTTGGATGCTTTTTCCATGGAAGTCTGTTCCCTGGCAACACTCGGCCATTCTACAGGTCACGGCCCCGTCACGGTAACGTCACGCTTTTGTCACGCTCCATTTGTGCTGTTTTCAGCAGGAAAATCTAGGTTTCTGACCAGGATGGCCACCATGAAGTCAAACAGTTCTCTGGAAACCAAGCTAAAGTATGCCGTAATCACCCAAAAGCAGCACAAAAATGGAGCTCTCGGAGCCGTTGCAGGTCTTCGACCTCTGCTTCTTCTCACCACTACTATGCTAGTATCGTACAAATGTACATATACACATCTCATGTGTGAGTGTATATTCACATGTTATCATGATGTACACATGTACATGTAAGTAAGACAACTATATAGATAAATATACATAACATACATACATCTATATATATATACATATATATATATATATACATATACATACATTGATATGTTCGTACCTGATATCCTCGAATATCTACTATTAAATTATTAGATCTGGACCTGCAACATCGGCTTGTACCTGCCAGCCCTCATCTCGACTTTCAGGAACTCGCCGAGGTCCTCGAGCCCAAGCCAGTCTGGCGATTCCTTGGCTGCAGGTCTCACAGTTCATCCTCATGCCAGACACATGCATGTTCGATTAATTCTGCATGTGCAACAGCATCACCCTTTTCCTCACTTCGCACCCTGGCAGGTGTTCTTGCCACCACGTTTGCGCTGCCTCCCCTGGGTAAGGCGCTCGAAAGCTCTCTTGGCCATCTTTGAGTAGCCGCCCTCCCTCAGGAGCGTCGCCAAGCGTATGGCAGCCTGCCATACACACACATATATTTATATTATTATTAGTATTATTATTACTCTTCTTCAATTATTATATATACATATATAATAATCTTAACAATATATACAGCTTATTATATATGTATACATATATATGTATATATGTAGCTATAATTATTATATACTAGACGGTACGTATAATAAGATTAATATTATTAATATTTATGTACATTTATATACAATATTATATATGTGTACATATATATATATATATATATATATATAATTTATACATATATACATATATAGATATTATATATATTATGAATTATATCCGACACCGCGCGGAGCTCCGCATGCGGCATTATATATTTGTGTATAATATATAACGTGCTTCTGAGGCCTCACTGCCCTTGCACGACGGTGGCTCCGGTGGCGATGTGGGCTTGGCCTGGGGCATAGCAAGCTACACTAGCAGTAAGCTCAAGAAAGCACTGCAAGGGAGGCCTTCTTCGGTGGTGGCACCACTCTCGGATCCTCTGTCGGATCCGCCGCCTCACTGTTCAATGTCTTTGTATACATAGATACCCATGTATGCATATATATATATAGAGAGAGAGAGAGACTTATTATTTATTACTCATTTGATGGAAGAGGCTCCCGAGGCCTGAACCCTCTTCGCAACAGGGAGCTTGGCTGGTGGCGGAACCTGATAGTGCAAACAATAAAAGGAAGCGGCCAAAGGAACCTTGTACAACGAGGCCCCAGCAATCTTGGGGACGTATCTCACGAAAGGCTTCGGGAGGACCTGATTTATTGAAGCTTGGGGTTCAACCAATCCAATACACACCGATCCCTGAGGCCGGAACAACCTTAGGGCCTGTGGCACCGATCGGAGAAGGAGCCTGGTTTCAGAGCATCATTGTTATTACTAATTAATTAAAAGAAAAAACAGACCTTTGCGGGAGGCGGTGCCGGGCGCGATGACTTGGCCTGGGGTCTCATTTTGTTCATACTCTCGAGATCGTATAATAATAATAGAATACAACTATGCATAAATCGTTCATAGCATAATAATAAGTACCAGGCCGGAGGTGCTTTTGGAGGCATCCATTTGCATGTGGCAGCCTGTCGAAGGCTGGGTGTCAACACTAATTAAATATGAGGCACAAAAACATGAGGCCCGCACAAGCAAAGGTGTCTTATGCTTCGGCATTCTCTTCGTCTTCCAGAATCAAGATATGCACTGGAAGCTTGGAATGTAAATCTCAGGCCGGTGCTTTGGGTTTGGGCTTTCTCGTAGGCTTCACTTCTTCATCATCCTGCCCCAAGCATACAGTAAACATTGGAGCATATACTGCAAGTCCCGAATAACCGTCACTGCTATTATATACACATGCATATGTTTCGACATCTACATATTCTCGCCTCCACCACGACCACTTCGAGTTCATCTGTATCGGCCTGGATACAGTCGGAGCATATACACAATCGTGGTTTCTCATTATCATCATATTATTATTATTACTATTATTATTATTATTAATATTATTGTTATTATATATATATATATATATTAGCTCAGGCCCAAGCGGGCCCGACCTGGTTCACATGAGGATCTTCCGGTGGAACAGCAGCCTCGGAACTTTATTGGATCCATATCATCATTACGTCGTTGTGTGCTCACAATAACAACTCAAGGTGAAGGCCGAGGCAGGGGTCTCCACATTCCTGTTGACGGGTTCATTGACCTAGCACTACAGTCGGCACACATACACATACATATATATATATATATATATATATATATATAGTAATGGTTTATACATCTCAGGCCCAAACGGGGCCCTCTTTCTCTCGATCCTGATCTGGAGCGGGCTTTTCGTCTACCTGCCGCGACAGTCGGCATATACGCATGGTTTCTTATACTACATACTCGAGGCCCAAATCTATCTATATATATATATATATATATATTATTATTATTAATAATGGTTTATACATCTCAGGCCCAAACGGGGCCCTCTTTCTCTCGATCCTGCTCTGGAGCGGGCTGTTCGTCCACCTGCCACGACAGTCGGCACATATACACATGGTTTCTTATACTACATACTCGAGGCCCAAACGGGCCCGTCTTTGTCACCTCGATCTTGCTCCGGAGCAGCAGCAGGTTGTTCCTCCACCTGGCAAGACAGTCGGCACATGTACTCATGGTTTCTTACATCGCATTATTATTTACTCAGGCCCAAACGGGCCCGTCTTTGTCGCGACGATCCTGTTCATCCACCTGGCATGACAATCGGCACATGTACTCATGGTTTCTTATTATATTATTATGTACTCAGGCCCAAACAGTGCCATCCTTGTCACGACGATCTTGTTCCTCCACCTGGCACGACAGTCGGCGCAAGTACTCATGGTTTCTAATAATATTACAAACCTGTCACTCGCTGAGCAGACATGTCTCGCACAAGAAGATTTTTTCACACACTCGAAGGGGTTAAGGCTTTGAGACGAGAACACTGGAGTATATCCAGAGCTTTCAGCCGATTCCTCTGCAAGAAAACTCTATACAGCTTGCAGCTATCAGTCCGAACCCCATTTGGAGCTGAAACGTCGGAGGACCTTCCTGCTCGATTTCCTTGCTCGGTCGCGTTGCCGATACCACTTCTTCTGGACTCGAAGCATCCAACCTAGGATCTCAACCCCAGGAGAGATGGCTACGAAATCTTCATATACTTATGTATTATATAATAATGAGGGCAATCCAAGGGGCGTGTTCTTTTGCAGTACCAGTTGAGAACTTGCCACCGTGAATATCCCACCCACGTCCGGCTTTCTTCCCACCACTGGCGGTCGGCCTCGACAGATTCTTTCTCCTCGGCCACAGGGTCCATGTCGAGTTCCATATGTTCGTAGTCCATGGCAGTAGCCTGTACAATATAAGGCAAGGGAAGCGAGCAAAACACTTGAGCCGATACTATATATATATATATATACTTGTTCCTCCACGTACCTGCCACGACAGTCGGCGCAAGTACTCATTTCTAATTATTATTATTATGTACTCAGCCCCAAACAGGGCCGGCCTTGTCACGAGGATCTTGCTTTGGAGTAGCAGCAGGTTGTTCATCCACCTGGTACGACAGTCGGCATATGTACTCATGGTTTCATATATTGTTATTACTATTATTATTATTGTTGTTATGTACTCAGGCCCAAGCAGGGCCGTCTTTGTCACCAGGATCGTGGATTGAAGCCGCGGGTTGTGCATCCACCTGGCATGACAGTCGGCACATGTACTCATGATTTCTTATATTATGTCCTCAGGCCCAAACGAGGTCTTGCTCTGGAACGGGCTGTTCATTCACCTGGCACTAAGTCGGCACATGTACGCATGCTGTACTACATTACGCACTCAGGCCCAAACGGGCCGGTCTTGGTTGTCACCCGGAACTTCCTCTACTGGAGAAGGTGCCTCGGAATTCCAATTTGCTGGATGCATGTATCTGTTCGTGATTAATTATTATAAGATGCCTCGGTTGGGCTTTCCACATCCACGGGAACCTGGCACTACAATCGGCACATATGCGTATAATAATGCATATGTAACAATGCCTTCCGATACAAGGCTCAGGCTGGGGCTGAAGTGGCACTCGCCGGGGCCGGAGCTTTCGCCTTCTCCTGCCAACATGTTGTTAACGTTAGTACCATATAGACAGGTGTAATAATAATAATACAGATAGTACAAATAATAATGCATTCTTAAATAATAAACTGGTTGTATATGATATAGCATAGATAGATATATATACATATGTGTATATATATATATATATATACATATAGAGCACAATATATATATATATATATATAGAGAGAGAGTTTTATATATATATATATATATATATATATAACGATGAATAGTATATGGCCGCGCGGTTTCTATTAGCCGCATGCGACTGGACTATTGTTATGAAGAATCTATTTTATTACTAGTCGTACTATATAATGAAGAGAGTATCTTATGTTGTAACTAGATTTAATGTCCTCGTGCCGAATTTGGTTCGGTCGGCTCATCTAGACTTCATGCCATGGATGGTCATCGGTCAACCATGGAGGGCATTGCTCGGCCATGGTTGGGACTAGATCTCGACCTAGATATAGGGGGCCCCAATATAAAGACAGTCTTGCATGATAAGCTGTCACTAATAATAATATTATACTAATTGACACCCGATGCCTCTTTTGGCTGCTGCTTGAGCCGTGGCAGACTTTGCATGTAGCTTTGTGCAGAGGCAGCAGCATCATCTGACAGCCCTTTAATTTGGGAGTTGCAAGGATCCTTATTATATGATATTAAAGCCAAGTCTCCAATGGTGGGCTCTGGAGAGAATCCTCGGCCAGCAGGTCGATGCCGGTCAACATTGTCCGCTTGCTGTTGACCTCGGCCAGAAAGTACTACTACTACTACTACTACGACGACGACGACGGCGACCACTGTACGACGACGACTACTACTGTTGCTACTAGTGCTACTCCTACCACCTCTACTCTGAAGACTGTCTACTAGCTACCACTTCGAGTCCTACTACTACTACTACTACCACTACTACTACTACTACTACTGCTACTACTACTACTACTACTACTCCTACTCCTACTCCTACTCCTACTACTCCTACTGCTACTGTATTGGTACTAGTACTAGTACTAGTACTAGTACTAGTACTACTACTACTACTAGTACTAGTACTACTACTACTACTACTCCTACTGCTACTGCTACTAGCTACCACTAGAGTACTACTACTTCTACTACTACTACTACTACTACTACTAGCCCCACGACCACGACAAGTACTGCTCACCAGGACTGCTCCATAGAATAAGCTCCGCTCTTGCAATCTTTTGGCAGGCATGATGACAAGACAGCCCGGCTTGCAAACCAGGACAAGTCGACCCGAATTACTTTTAGACCAAGGGTCTGTATACCACATACACACAATGAGGGCCAGGTTGTGAGCTCAAAGTCTCACCACCAGGTCTAGTGTTACGGCAGCCCGGAACAGTACGAAAAAGTCTGATAAGATGAGATTCGATGAGGCCACAGCTAAAACTACTCTCAGCCACGTGGAGCACCAGCATGCCATGCCAACGCTGTACACTATCTTTCTTGTAAGCATAAGGCAGCTGCTCCCAACGAGAAATTGGATTGGCAGTTATGCCGAATTTGAACGTGCATGGCCCACGGAAATTCAAGGATCTCGCAACAACCTCACAGTGCTCCAGGATCTTGCTACCAAGGACAACCTGCTTTGACTGATCCACAATATTGAAGACCACTTCTCCCTGACAGTAGTTGGTACTGTCGAGCTGCATCAATAGTTCTTGCAGCCTCGGCAAAGAACACACAGCTTTGGGCAGCATTTTTACCCAACCACCTTTGGCAATAGGCCGCCACGCAGCATAGTCAGAAACTAGCTCCGGCACTTTGGGATAGCAGGCAGAAGAGAACGTTTCCAATTGTTCAGTCATGTCTTGGATCTGTGTTTCTTGCATAGAACACTTCTTTCGAAGAGCCTCAATCTCCTGTTGTAGTCGACACATCTGAACAGCTTTGTCATCGCTCTCATTCGTGATGGCAGAATGACACAGCACAGCTTTCACAGTGGCATCGGAGTCTACACATGACAAATCCTCGCAGTCGTCATCCCACAACAGTGAGGCTAGGCGGGTCATCCTCGATCTCTTGTGGGCCATGGCTTGGACACTACATATACTATGCTATATTATTGAACCCAGTACTCCTATTGTTAGTATTACTACTACTACTACTACTACTACTACTACTACTACTACTACTACTACTACTATATTATTACTACTACTACTGCTACTACTACTACTAGCACTAGTACTAGTACTAGTACTAGTACTAGTACTAGGACGACTACTACTCGTACTACTACTGCACTCGGAATGTCTGTCCAAGCCCGTCCTGCCGATCATCAAAATTCGATGCAGGCCACACAGCGACAAATCTGAATGCAGAAATAAGACTATGTATATATATATATATAGGTTATACATACGATCCCGACAATGCCGCGCGGAAAGCCGCATGCGGTCTGTTAATATATACATATAATAATGAATATTTTTTTAATTATTATTATACATTATAAATTAATATATATTTTATTTCTTAACAATGCAATAGCTGAGACCCTGGCCAGGAGGTCCCGTGTTCTGTCGGCCACATGTTCAGCAAACTTTCGTGGGTACGTGGCAGTGCGCTTCAGGTTGCGGTTGCCGGTCCTTACTATATATATATATATATATTATTATTATGTTTTTTTATTTTTATTATTATTGTTATATATGAAGGGCAATTATTAAATATTGCAAGATGTCAAGCCCAGGCTCACTTTGGAAGACCCATCAGGCATGTTTCGCCTTTTCACGATCTTCTTCGAGCCAGCCTTAAGGCGCTTGGCCACATCCTTGGGCATCCTGTCGATGAGGTCCGCCACCCATGGCCTGAGTGATTTCAGAACGAAGCTTGCTATATAACTATATCATTATTATATATTTATTTAGTATGTGTAGATGCATTGCTAGCCATAATAATAATATTTAACAACATTTACGGTAACCGTTTCTATATTATTATCTGTGCATTTAGATTTTATTATATATATATACACATATTGCACAAAGGACCGCATGCGGCAGCTAGCCACGCGGTACAAGCCGTAATAATAGTTTATTATTATTAGTGTATATCGTGGCATGTTATTATTAATATATATTCTTCATCGTTAATAATAAGTTTCAACTATAATATAGTTATATTGCAGACTGCACTGAGAAAGCGTCGCAGTTCCGAAGCAGATGGAAGCTTTCGGCAACCAGTGTCCATACATCCCCATCCAACTCAGCACAGTCGCGAAGCCCAATGCAAGAACGCACATGATTCTAAAAGCTGAATCCGAATGAAACGGCATGAGGCTCTGGCAATCTCCGATAGTACACTCGTGCCGCTCCACCCAGCGACGTCCACAAGTGCTGCATCCATTGGCACTTCGGAAGCCGCGAAGACCCTGGCTGCTCTACCTTGGCCACTATATATATATATATATATATATTATATGTACTCGACTCGATACGATGCAGGCATGATGCCGTCAACAACTACATACATACACTTGGCAGGGTTCTATCCAGAAGCAGCCACGAACCACTGCAACCAAGGCCAGCATCGTAAACCGCGACACCATGTAATTTGCCTCCAGAACCACTCTGGAGTGCCGATCTCCCATGATGTCGATGTGGCGCTTTGTGGCATGGAGGCTCATAAAAACCCACCTGGGTCGGAATTGATTTGAATATTTGCATTGATACCTATATATATATATATATATGTATATATGTACATATATATATATATATACATGAATAAGTGTATATATATATATAGTCATACATATATATGTGTGTAATATGTATGCATGTGTATCAAATATTTTATCCCAAAACTATGTTGTAGCTTATTATTAGCAGCAGTGCACTGTTAATAATAATAACCAAGAAGCGTTGAGCACGGTAGACCGGCCCACAAGGTTCCCTGTTTCTTTAATCGCAATGTGTCACGAAGGGCGACCAGAAAGCCTTCGACACTCAAGATGTCGTTGTGGGTCCCTCGTTGCAATACATCATAAGACTGCCTCAGCTTGTTTATTCAGGGCACAGTCTCTTAATCATTTAAACCCATGTCCATCGCATAATCATTTATATCAGAGATACTATATATACATATATATATACACATACATATGTTAACATTTTTTTTTATTAGTATGCTTATATTAGATAGTTATCTACATGTTGTACACATATAGTATTCGTATTCATGCATGTATAACAATTATTATGGTTATTATTCTTATCTGCATCCGTGTAGAAAGTTGCACATATTGGTTATATTATTATTACTATTATTATTATTATTCTTATAATTATTATTATTACAGTGTAACCAACCTCGTGTTATTCCTCCTTATATCTACTGTTCTTAGTTTTATGACTAGAGCAATACTATTCTTAAATAATAATAATAATAATATTCTGTAACAAACTGAGCCTCGAACGCTCGCAGGTGCTGGCGTCCTTGCAGATGCACACATACACAAATACACAGACATACATACACACGTACATATGTATATATTTATATATACACATGCATAATAATAATATAGTGTTTGTAATCCACCGACATATAATTGAGGATCTCACGGCAAGCATTGGTGAGGCGCCGGTAGCCGCTGAACAGTTCAAGCACCTCGAGGTCCTGGAAGACAAGTGCTCACTCTTTATCTTGAGATCATTGTTACATCTTTTAGCACACTTGTGTCCAGCGATCCTGCCCACTGAAGTAAAAGGGGTCAGCCACAGGCCTGTTGTCGTTGATCTGGGCAATGTAATCGCAGCAGTGCAACCTTGGCACTCCCAGCATTGAAAGATGTGTGTGGCAGACTACCGCAGCAAATTAATCTAGACGAAGGCACAGGATAGGAGGAGCCCCCAGCCACATCAAAAATGCAGCTTGCCGTGCACTCAAGTGCAAGCCACGCTTCGGCGCCATGGCTTGGCTGATCGTCTACCAAACCAAACTTTGCAAAGCCCTCTTGAAAACAAACGCCGTCCAACACAACAGCAGGCTGGAATCGGTGCAAGACACACCTGCAACAAACAAGGTGCACAACCGAATTGCTAGCAGTGGCCTGCCGAACATATCAGAACACCTCCGATCTCATTATCATTTTCTCACACACTTCACCTGAGAGCTTCGATTCATCAGCTTCGAGGCTGCCACCATATAGTCAAAATGACGAATCGGTTCCGATCGTCCTCGGATATGGGTATCACCTTCTAGTCCACATCGTTCTCGATGGACTTCGGTGCCGGCTTGAGCCCTGCCTGCCGACACATAAAAATGATTGTCTGCTCTGGGCAACATGTAATAAATACTAACGAAACACAAGGCCAGCCTGACTCCAACCAGCCAGAGAGCACGCAATCTTGTAGGCGTTGGCCCATCCACCAACTTTGTTGATCCCGACGGTTGCACCGCCTTTCTTGTTCACATTGTGATCCGGGAATTCGCTGCGGTCGAGCACCAGGTTCACATACATGCCGTTTTCGGCCCACCTCAAGATATGCATATAGTAATCTGATTCTCATTATGTATAATATTGGTATCTGCAGACCCTCGCCATAATAATGCTGAGAAGGCACAACACATACATGCTTCCCAACTCTGTGCCATTGATCTCCAGCTTCATGCAGTAATCCTCCGGCGACAATGTGTAGGATTTCCTGGTCCCTGCAAACGAATCCGGGATGGGGATGCGATTGGCACGCAGAGTCGTCTCCTGCAAGGGTTGCATAGAGAAACTATCTGATAATATCAATATATATATATATATATAGATATAGATATATATACATAAATATTAGTAATAACAAGCAATATCAATTAATGATGATCAGACTTTGTTATGTTGATAATTCTCTATATCTACGTCTATAAGTGTATCTGTATCTATATAATAATAATAACTCCATCTATATATCGATATATACAGATATCTCTACATATATATATATATATATATATACATATGTATATATAACAGTGATCTCGATATGAAAATATGATGATAATTGTCTATATCTTTATCTATCTATATAAGATCTATATCTATAGCTATATCTGTATATTTTCTGGTTATCTCTGTGTATAGATGCTCACATACGTACATATATAATATAGAGGTCCATTGTTGATATTAATAATAAATGGTTGTGCAATTCACTGATGTTGTAACTAGCGTCCAACTATGATAAAAATATTACATGATTAAGGCTACATGACTTGATTATTTTCTATATTATTGTTATTATGAACTATATTCTTGAATATTATATATACTAGCAGCTATCATATATTGCTATACATATTACTTACTCTAATAATAAAAAGCTTGACATTCTCATCAGTTTCACATACGGGTCTCCGCCCCAGGCCAGCTCGGGATCACAGGCTTGACAGCTTTCTCTTTCAGCCCGACTTTCTTGACAATCTTCTCATCGGCATCCTCCTCGGCCTTGCTGTCACCTGCTTTTCCCTTGGCCTTCGCCTTCGCTTTGCCCTTCGACTTTGCCTTGGCCTTGGCTTTGGGCTCGATCAAGATCTCAGGCTCCTCCGAGCGCACAGCATTCAACACCTTGGCTGAAGAATCATCTCGTAATTCGTAAAGGTCATCCTGGAGCAACATGCACACACAACATGCACACACAGTCTCATCACACCAGGGTGCTTTCTGCTGTGCACTCACAACATCGAACTCGGCAACAGAAGGCTTGCCCCCACTCTCCTCGAGCTCCATGGCCTTCTCGCACAGCTCCTCGGCCTGTGCCTCCAGACCCATGGGAGGCAAAACCGGAGCGATCTTCATCAGCGGATCCCGATCCTTAGTATATTATTCACTATTACTCGTGCGAAAGCGCTGCTGCATCATGCATGTCATGATGACATAATCAGAGTGGCCTTTCCACCCTGACGGTTGTTTGGCAGTTCAACCACAGGCTCCTCGTCGGGCTCGTACATCACCAGTGTATCCTGTCGGGATGTGCACTTCGAATCAAAAAACCAGATCTTTCATAAACCCGGTGGGGTCCTGCACGTCCATCATCGAACCACTGGCAATCGTCATCGACGGGCTCGGCTCTGCCTTCATGTTCATTGAATCGGAACACAACCACGAATCACAAATGCATGCTGAGTCCTGCGAAGAGGACGTCGGAGCCGCCGTCGACATAGTGGCCAATGAGTCCGGGCTGGGCTCCATTACCTGAGTTGACAAGACACACTTATCCCAAAAATCAACAATCATAGCAAATATAGCCGAAGAATCCAACATCTCTTCCTCCTCAACCGTCTCATGATCAC
>CAJNDT010004445.1:622494-744994 GCA_905221615.1 Symbiodinium sp. CCMP2592
ATGTTGACCGCAGGCGGGGAGGCCGCGCGGTGTATGGTTGCATATATATTATTCTTATAATAATTATTATTATATATATAATACTATTAGGGTTGTACCTCCATTTTTATATAATACTATTTTATTTTTACTACTACCAAACCCACCAAACAGAAACCAAGTCACACCTTTGCCGAGGTTGCAAAGCAAACGATCCACGAAGGCCCATCTGGAGCTCGAGCTCCCTGTGCCAGAGGCCGGGCAATCTGTACCTGGCTGAGCATGTCAAGTTTATGTAACCGTTTCTACCCACAGCATCAGCAGTCAGTGCAATCGATAAGATAAGCACTTCTTTTCATCCAATGCCATGGTGATGCAAGATGCCGGTGCTACCACGACCCTGCAGCAAAACTCCTGCCGTAGCACACACACACCCGTAGGGCCATCCAGCTCAGAGGGATTGAGTTCGGTAGCTAGGCCAGGTACTCAGATTAATATTGGCGCTAGCTAAATAATGATGCCCATGGCCCCACATGGCTCTAAGTTTGTTCGGCAGGCACATGCCCCTGCAAGGATCTATATCATGGAAGCACGAAGAGCTCACTGCTCGGTCTTGGCCTTTGCACTGGCCTTAGCTTTGGCCTTGCCTTTGGCAGCCGGGGCCTTCGAATGCACTTTGACATGGGCACTTTCCTTTTTGTAGTGCTCATTCATGCTCACCAGTTCGGCGATGTAGGGCTCCAGGGCGTCATCCACAATTCCCATAGCCATCTGTGCCTCAGCTTCTAGCATAGGGTTCTTGTTATGGTATTAATATTAATACTATATTATTATTATTATTAGTAGAATTCCAAGTTGTCTGGTCCCAGAAATTATTCGAGACAAATTGCCTCCACACCCTTGCGGGCTCTCTCGATACCATGTCCACACTTGGTCATATCGTTGACCAGGGCCTCACGCAAAGCATCCGACCTGAGCATCATATCGAATTGACAATGCATATGCAACTGCACAACATACAGCCACAGATCACTGACAATCAATCGCAAAGGCTCAATGTGTGGAGCAATATATATAAGCTGGCCACACATGGTTCTGGCGAAGCTGGAAGTCGTAGCGGGAGATCTCCAGGACATTTGCGTTGGCGAGGATGACGGCCTCAGGTATTGTTAATAATTATTATGATTAAAGCAAGTATTATTATGTTATTATTATGTATCTAATATATACTGACATTTTCTGCTATTATTATGTTATCACTATACATAGCAAAATCTGTAGCTATAAACTTTGCAACTTGTTGGTATCTATCTATCTATATATATATATACTATTATTATTATCATTATTATTATTGTTATTATTGTTATTATTACTAGTTACGATTATATACCATTATTATGAGTATTACTATAGAAATATTAAGTCTCAGTACCAACTGATTTGCTATTGTTGTCAAGCATTATATATACAAGGAATGTATACTGATTCCGTCGGTTATTTTATAATATTATCTACTATAGTATGTAGAGGCTGAGTATACAAATGGTCATATAGTGGTTATATAATATGATATTCTATATGTTGTGTATTTTGTAATAATAACAAACAAGCTTCTCCACGGGCTCTTTGCTCAGGAGTCTTGATCTTCTTCTCCTTGGTCTCCTTTGTTTCTTTCTTCTCCTTCTTATTCTTCTTCTCCTTGCCATTCCCAGGAGTAACCTTCCCCATGGTGCCCAGGCTCAAGTCAGACGGAGTCGAGCCCTGCCCACGTCCGATCGTGCCCTCCTCAGGCTCAGCCTCCATTCGGATATCCACGGCGCGTGCTTGCTCCTCGGTGTTCCCTTCCGTGATCTTGAGGAAGCAGCGATAGAGGCGCTCTGCCTGTGACATATATATATATATATATATATATATATATAGACTCATAATAATAATAGCAATATATATATATATATATATGTCTATATATATATAGATATATATGCAAAATCATCATCATATATATATATATATATATATATACATGTACATATGATACATATATGCATATATAGTATTGACATGGCTGTTATATATATATATATATATATATATAACAGCCATGTCAACCACAGACATTGTAGTATTCGATATGCCAACATAATTCAGAAATTTGAACAACTCTTCATCATTCTGATATATTAAATTATTATATGTGGTAAACCGGCAAAACTCACATCCTATATATTGAAATTTAGTATATCTCTCAGCGGCGCAATTATTATTAGTACGAATCTTTATATTATATACTAGGTCGAATAACAATATAATCAAATAATATGGGGACGATGGGACTACATAATAAAGACTCGCATGGATATAGATAATGTAGGAATAATAATAAGTGTATCTTGCATTCTTACATAATAGCAATATACAATGAGTTACGGGAGCATCTTCAGAAGGACTCGGGGAGCACGATATATATATATATATGTAGATGTGTCATATAGTTATGAACTTGGCGAATACCATATATGAATGCCGCTCCGGTTCGCAGCCGCATGCGAGATGTTAAATTAAAAGTCCGCGCGGGTGAAACCTTATCTTGATCAGTGTCATTCGTAAGAATATATGCCAGCAAGTTAAAAAAAATCCAATATTCCAATCACAATATTGAGGGATGCATCTTCTAATATATAATTATTTATATCAGTAAATGAAAGACTCTGGAAAAGCACTTATTACATACTTATGTGTATATATATATATATATATGAGAGCCCTTAATAATAATAAATCTTCAGCTAAGTCCAGCTAGAATAGCAAGGAACATCGAACCTCGACCCCCGGAAACTCTGGGCTATCCATCCACAAGCCGAGGTTGGTTTTGTCTTTGATGAGCTTGTCGACCAAGTCTTTGTTGCCTTTGTACTTGTCCAAGAGATCCTGCATTCCAGAATCATGGTATCGTAATGACTACCCAATCATATTCCTATATGTATAACATGATACTCCATGCTGCAGTCTTGTCTCAGTCCTGCTGATTCAGCCACGCCCAGGTCTGGGTCCTGCTAGTGCTCGCCCTGCTTGTCTGGGTGACCACCAATGATGTCTGGGCCCAATCCTCAGAGCTGTTCATCCACTCGTCGAACATAGCATTGATGGCGACTCGGTCTCCATTTGCTTGACGTACACGATCCACAACCTCTGGAGGGCACTTCTTGCCTTAGCATTGCATAACAGGAATTCTGCAATCAAGAAGGCCGCATGCGGGCTCGCACCGCGCGGCATAAACTCGGGGCCGTGATGCTCTTCACCGAGCGGAAGAAACGCATCTTGGCAGCCCGCAGCTCCCGGCGCTCCTAATAATTTGCATTGAAATCGACAAGCAAACACATGCACAGAGTGGGGTTCGGAGCTGGGGTATACGTTTAATAACAGCCGAATGCGACACCCCTTGGCAGGGGGTTTGCTTGGAGTTAGCAAGTCGGTTATACTAAGGGTTTAATTATTTATCCTAATAGCTAATATTGGGATAACTTCATGTAGTGCACTTATTATTATAACTCTACTTATATAACCTCCTTACGTATACTATGCAGCCGAATGCGACACCCCTCGGCAGGGGGTTTTATTATTAATAGGGCTTTCGAGTTTGGGGTTGAGGATTTGGGGGTTAGGGGTTAGGGTTTAGGATTTATTATTAAGGCTAGCAGTTGAATCGAACGAAAACCTGCAAATATGACCACTAGTGCAAAGAAACATGTATGTACATATATATACATATATATATACATATATATATATATAGATGCGATTAGCTATACTAGTGTATGCGTCATGCTAAACCAGGCTCTCGGCTGGGATGGTATACTATATTTTAGTGTAGCGACCCAACCGCATATTAATAATATACTCTGCCCATAATAATTAATATTAGATATTATTATATCCAATATATCAGCAGGAAAACCGCCTGCAAACTAAAGTTGTATAAGTCATACTACAATCAAAATAGTTTGCTTGGGGGGGTAGCACGATGAATAGTTTGGGTAGTCTGTACTTGTGTTGATAACTCCTACTATGCACATGATGCTGACAAATTGAAAGTCGGGTCCTGGTCCATCACCCTTTTGGCCTCAAGCTCCTGTTGGTTCGGCACCGGATCACCACGCTCACGATGGTGTGTCACAGGCAGCTGCTGCTGGTCTCCGGATCCAAGGGTAGAGGTCACCGAAGCTGGCACGTGGTTCGGGTCTGCAAGGGTCGAAGTCGGCGGAGCTGGCACCTGGTTCATCGGGTCTGCAAGGGTCGAAGTCGGCGGAGCTGGCACCTGGTTCGGGTCTGCAAGGGTCGTCGGCATCGGAGCTGGCACCTGGTTCGGGTCTGCAAGGGTCGTCGAAGCCGGCATCGGAGCTGGCACCTGGTTCGGGCCTGCAAGGGTCGAAGCCGGCATCGGAGCTGGCACTTGGTTCGGGCCTGCAAGTGTCGAAGTCGGAGCTGGCACCACTAAGCGGGGCGAGGTAAGCGGCGAGGTGAGCCCCACTGCATCGGACTCAAGCTGCTTCCGCAGCAGCTCCACAATCTCCTCCTTGCTCAGGCTTGCCAGAGCATCACTCAGCGACTGCGACATTCCCATGTCAGACTGCTTCGAATTCTCCACAGCTGGCAAGGAGGACTCCTGCGACACATCAGTGTTGCACCTGGCGAGCTGCTCACGGCTCATCAGGTCGACGGAGCTAGGCCGCAACAAAGCAGCATGCACCGCATCGGAAGCCACCGCTGGGTCCGATACTGTCACAGCTGGCATGGGCACATCTACCGTCACAGCCGGCATGGGCACATCAGCCGGCTCCTGACACTTGGCCACTTGGGTCTCCTCAGCCGGGGCCATCTCCACATCCTCCTCGTCATAGTCCTCGATCGCATCGTCAAGTAAGCCCTCTTCCACATCGTCGGTTCCCAAGAGCTCGTCGATGTCCTTCAGAGTCGGGGCGCTCATGTAGCTGTCCTGCCAGGGTCGTACATTACATATTCTATGCTAATGAAATGATAGTACACTTATTATTTCTTATTAATAATAATAGTTATTATTCTTATTATTAGTATTATTCTTATTATTATTATTATTGTTATTATTATTGTTATTATGATTATTATTATTATGATTATTATTATTATTGTTATTGTTATATATGTATATATATATATATAGATAGTATCATTATATATTGGACCACAGAAACCATTATAATTAATAATAATATGATAACCAATCACATACCATTAATATTACATATACATATATATGTATATATGATATACATTATTAGAACTTGTTTTGCTCATGATTGCTATGTATCATACAAACTATATTACAATAGATATCAGTATTTATACATATGTATATGTATATTTTCTATATATATATATATGTGTGTGTGTCAGTGTGTATCTGAACATACGCGTGTATATATATATATATTTATTTATTTATTTATTTGTTTATTTATATTTATTTATTTATTTTCTTTATTTGTACAGGTCTATGTATATGTACATATTCATATGTATAGACTCGTATGTATACATGTAGATGTTATGATATAGTCCTATCGCTCCTAATATAAGAAGTATTATTAATAAAGGAGATACATATCTATATATATATATTATTATATGATGAATTATAAGTATTACAAATAGGATGATATTCTTATCCGTGATACCACTGTCGAGTCAAGCTTTCTGCTATCGGCAATAGCATATCAATCCATTATGAAAGCAAGAACACTGTTACCAATACAAGGAATTTGTCATCAGCGAGACTCCACCTCATTGTGGCGAGTCACACGATGATCACTGTTTCAATAATACGGGTGCTTTGCTACACAGGCCTCACATATAAAATATATATGTGGATATGTTTGTACATGTACATGTGTGGGCCTATCCAAATATCAACTTGTAGCTTGACGATATTGATGATTGCATCCGTCAATGTTGCTCATACTCGTTTATTATTAGGATAGCTAGGCAGCCGGACGGCATGTCGACAGCCAGCAGAGGGATAAGTATCATAACATGCATGACGGGGTTCCAAGAGTTGTTAATATTTACATATATACAATATGTTCATGTGATGATGTATGATGCGCTTTGGGGGATCTGGCTGTTACTCTTCTATCAAGTAAGTACCACATGCGACTTGCAAAACGCCTCAACATAGTAGCATGGCACATGTGATATTCCCAAACTTGTATTAATTATGACAAGGCCATATATATATATATATATGTATATATATATATATACACACACTCGAGGAGTGGAAGCATTTTGTTATTAGGTACTTCAGATATTTCGATATAGATATCAGTGTGCAAATTATTTAATGAAGACAAGAAACCATGGCACTATTGTTGTGAATGGTCTTGTGGTAGGATTCTCAGGCAGTGGCCACGATATCTAGAAACCCCACCCCAGTATGAAAGTACACAGGGTCGGTTTTGAGTGATGGGTCTGTGGGGTGGAGGTTCTGTTTGCCTTGTATAATAATGTATTATGAAGAATACAATAATAAGGTACTTGCGCAACGTATGGACTTCTAGCTTAGCCCATAATAATATTCGAAGCTGAGCCCAGTTATCCAAACCTGCATCGGCTTCGTAGCTGCACTCTGCTGAGGTGTCGAAGCAGCAGCTGTGGTCGGCGAAGGCTCACCCAAACCTGTCGGCACGATTACTAGCCCTATTAATAATATAGGATATTTATTCCCATATATATATTTATATCTTTATCATTAATATTAGGGGAGGGGGAGGGACAGAGAGAAAGGCAGCCCGCCTGCACCCTGTCCCTCTTCGAAGGAAAGTGTCCGCATAGCATCGGACCGGGCAATCTTGGGTTCCGGAGTCGCAGTGGATGGGCTTGGCTTTGTAGCGGATGCCGGATTTACGTTCTCCGGAGCCTTCATCGGCGTTCGCACCGAGCGAATGCGCTTTTCTGCCTCGGCAGGCTTCTGCTGAGCAGCATTCGCTTTCGCCAGTGCCACACGGCGCTTGGCATCGGCCAGCGCCTTGGCAGCAACCTCCAGATATATATATGGTGCCGGTATATAATGAAGTATCCCTCGCACATGCATATATAATCATGAAGTACTGATAATAATAAGTTGATAATATTAGAATTATAAGAATATGCCGTATATACGTATACATATATATATGCATATAAACATATCTACATAATAATGTATAGGCATATATATATAATAATAATCATATATATATATATATATAGGTATATATATATATATATGTCTATCTATATATACATATATATATATTATGATTATATTATTATTGTTATATACCATGCAAGGAAAGGTAAGTGCACTGCGAGGTTTATGTATATATATATATATATATAGACATATATATATATATAGTGTATATATATATGCATATATATATATATATATGTACATATATATATGTACATAGTAGATAACTACAGAAACCGTACATCTGGCTATGTGAGCATTATATTTATATTATCGTTATTGTTATTAAAAGTAATAATATTGTTAACGTTATTACTATATTGCTTTAGGTTATTATAAACCGCATGCGTGTGTATGCCGCGCGGTTCGAAGACTGGGATATATAATAAAGATGTATACTTTTGAATTCGGTTATATTATATTATGTAGGGTATAGCATCGCAGACTGTTTTGGGACATATATATGTGTGTGTGTATATATATATATTTACACAAGTCAGAGATGTATATTGGACCCTATAATTAATAATAACAAGAGACTCACTCTGTATACATGTGTGTATGAATATTTAAGATACATGTGACTGTATATACATACATATATATAAATACATATATGTATATACATATGTATATATATATATATATGTATATGTGTATATATATATACATATATTCACATGTATATAAGTGCACACCTAATATAATAATAATGGCTAGATCCTGATAGAGTGCTGACGTGTATATGAAGCTAGTCATGGTGTTATTATTACACAGGTTACCCTAGTTATTATTAAAAATAATACTAATAATAATAATACAGAATATAATACTTTTATATATTCAGGAATTGATAGACCGCATGCAGGTGCGTGCCGCTCGGTTCGAAGACTGGGAAATATCTTTAAAGATGTATACTTTGGAAGTTTGTCTGATTATGTAGGGTATCGCATTGCAGACTGTTTTGGGACATATATATGTATATGTATATATATATATATATATATGTATACACAAGTCAGAGATGTATATTGGACCCTGTAATAATAATAACAAGAGACTCACTCTGTATACATGTGTGTATGAATATTTAAGGTACATGTGACTGTATATACACACACGTCTATATATATATATATATATATATATATATATTCACATGTATATATTAATGGCTAGATCCGGATAGAGTGCTGTCGTGTATATGAAGCTAGTCATGGTGTTATTACACATGTTACCCTAGTTATTACTAAACATAATATTAAAAATAAAGAATATACTATTATTATATATTCTGGAATTGATAGACCGCATGCGGGAGCGTGCCGCGCGGGCCGAACATATAACGTTAATAATATATTATAAAATTTGATGGTGTATCATGTAGGAGATAGCTATAGACCGGTTCTATATGTGTGTATATACACATATTATAACTGTATATAATAATAGTGACAGAATTATTATGTATATATCTGTGTATCCGAAGATGTGAACATGTGATTGTGTATATATATATATATATATATCTATACATACATAATAATAGTAGGAGCACAAGAAGCCTGGCCTCAGCAAGCTGGGCGGGGGTCTCCATGACAAGGCCAGGCACAATCTAGCAGGATGGAGCTCGAGAATCGAAAAGAAATCTGGCCGGCAACGAATTATACACAGAAGGGCAGGCTTCCACAGCGTGACAAGCAAAGCCAAGACACACGGACGCCCCAAAAGCAGCCCATGCCCATCCTGTCCCCCTCCCATCTGTCTCCTACCCCAAGCACACAACCCACACGTCACGCTAGCGTCACGCTTACGTCACGGTCCCCGTCCCGGTCATTCTACGGAAGTGTCCTCCCTGGCAGCACTTTGGATGCTTTTTCCATGGAAGTCTGTTCCCTGGCAACACTCGGCCATTCTACAGGTCACGGCCCCGTCACGGTAACGTCACGCTTTTGTCACGCTCCATTTGTGCTGTTTTCAGCAGGAAAATCTAGGTTTCTGACCAGGATGGCCACCATGAAGTCAAACAGTTCTCTGGAAACCAAGCTAAAGTATGCCGTAATCACCCAAAAGCAGCACAAAAATGGAGCTCTCGGAGCCGTTGCAGGTCTTCGACCTCTGCTTCTTCTCACCACTACTATGCTAGTATCGTACAAATGTACATATACACATCTCATGTGTGAGTGTATATTCACATGTTATCATGATGTACACATGTACATGTAAGTAAGACAACTATATAGATAAATATACATAACATACATACATCTATATATATATACATATATATATATATATACATATACATACATTGATATGTTCGTACCTGATATCCTCGAATATCTACTAGTAAATTATTAGATCTGGACCTGCAACATCGGCTTGTACCTGCCAGCCCTCATCTCGACTTTCAGGAACTCGCCGAGGTCCTCGAGCCCAAGCCAGTCTGGCGATTCCTTGGCTGCAGGTCTCACAGTTCATCCTCATGCCAGACACATGCATGTTCGATTAATTCTGCATGTGCAACAGCATCACCCTTTTCCTCACTTCGCACCCTGGCAGGTGTTCTTGCCACCACGTTTGCGCTGCCTCCCCTGGGTAAGGCGCTCGAAAGCTCTCTTGGCCATCTTTGAGTAGCCGCCCTCCCTCAGGAGCGTCGCCAAGCGTATGGCAGCCTGCCATACACACACATATATTTATATTATTATTAGTATTATTATTACTCTTCTTCAATTATTATATATACATATATAATAATCTTAACAATATATACAGCTTATTATATATGTATACATATATATGTATATATGTAGCTATAATTATTATATACTAGACGGTACGTATAATAAGATTAATATTATTAATATTTATGTACATTTATATACAATATTATATATGTGTACATATATATATATATATATATATATATAATTTATACATATATACATATATAGATATTATATATATTATGAATTATATCCGACACCGCGCGGAGCTCCGCATGCGGCATTATATATTTGTCTATAATATATAACGTGCTTCTGAGGCCTCACTGCCCTTGCACGACGGTGGCTCCGGTGGCGATGTGGGCTTGGCCTGGGGCATAGCAAGCTACACTAGCAGTAAGCTCAAGAAAGCACTGCAAGGGAGGCCTTCTTCGGTGGTGGCACCACTCTCGGATCCTCTGTCGGATCCGCCGCCTCACTGTTCAATGTCTTTGTATACATAGATACCCATGTATGCATATATATATATAGAGAGAGAGAGAGACTTATTATTTATTACTCATTTGATGGAAGAGGCTCCCGAGGCCTGAACCCTCTTCGCAACAGGGAGCTTGGCTGGTGGCGGAACCTGATAGTGCAAACAATAAAAGGAAGCGGCCAAAGGAACCTTGTACAACGAGGCCCCAGCAATCTTGGGGACGTATCTCACGAAAGGCTTCGGGAGGACCTGATTTATTGAAGCTTGGGGTTCAACCAATCCAATACACACCGATCCCTGAGGCCGGAACAACCTTAGGGCCTGTGGCACCGATCGGAGAAGGAGCCTGGTTTCAGAGCATCATTGTTATTACTAATTAATTAAAAGAAAAAACAGACCTTTGCGGGAGGCGGTGCCGGGCGCGATGACTTGGCCTGGGGTCTCATTTTGTTCATACTCTCGAGATCGTATAATAATAATAGAATACAACTATGCATAAATCGTTCATAGCATAATAATAAGTACCAGGCCGGAGGTGCTTTTGGAGGCATCCATTTGCATGTGGCAGCCTGTCGAAGGCTGGGTGTCAACACTAATTAAATATGAGGCACAAAAACATGAGGCCCGCACAAGCAAAGGTGTCTTATGCTTCGGCATTCTCTTCGTCTTCCAGAATCAAGATATGCACTGGAAGCTTGGAATGTAAATCTCAGGCCGGTGCTTTGGGTTTGGGCTTTCTCGTAGGCTTCACTTCTTCATCATCCTGCCCCAAGCATACAGTAAACATTGGAGCATATACTGCAAGTCCCGAATAACCGTCACTGCTATTATATACACATGCATATGTTTCGACATCTACATATTCTCGCCTCCACCACGACCACTTCGAGTTCATCTGTATCGGCCTGGATACAGTCGGAGCATATACACAATCGTGGTTTCTCATTATCATCATATTATTATTATTACTATTATTATTATTATTAATATTATTGTTATTATATATATATATATATATTAGCTCAGGCCCAAGCGGGCCCGACCTGGTTCACATGAGGATCTTCCGGTGGAACAGCAGCCTCGGAACTTTATTGGATCCATATCATCATTACGTCGTTGTGTGCTCACAATAACAACTCAAGGTGAAGGCCGAGGCAGGGGTCTCCACATTCCTGTTGACGGGTTCATTGACCTAGCACTACAGTCGGCACACATACACATACATATATATATATATATATATATATATATATAGTAATGGTTTATACATCTCAGGCCCAAACGGGGCCCTCTTTCTCTCGATCCTGATCTGGAGCGGGCTTTTCGTCTACCTGCCGCGACAGTCGGCATATACGCATGGTTTCTTATACTACATACTCGAGGCCCAAATCTATATATATATATATATATATATATTATTATTATTAATAATGGTTTATACATCTCAGGCCCAAACGGGGCCCTCTTTCTCTCGATCCTGCTCTGGAGCGGGCTGTTCGTCCACCTGCCACGACAGTCGGCACATATACACATGGTTTCTTATACTACATACTCGAGGCCCAAACGGGCCCGTCTTTGTCACCTCGATCTTGCTCCGGAGCAGCAGCAGGTTGTTCCTCCACCTGGCAAGACAGTCGGCACATGTACTCATGGTTTCTTACATCGCATTATTATTTACTCAGGCCCAAACGGGCCCGTCTTTGTCGCGACGATCCTGTTCATCCACCTGGCATGACAATCGGCACATGTACTCATGGTTTCTTATTATATTATTATGTACTCAGGCCCAAACAGTGCCATCCTTGTCACGACGATCTTGTTCCTCCACCTGGCACGACAGTCGGCGCAAGTACTCATGGTTTCTAATAATATTACAAACCTGTCACTCGCTGAGCAGACATGTCTCGCACAAGAAGATTTTTTCACACACTCGAAGGGGTTAAGGCTTTGAGACGAGAACACTGGAGTATATCCAGAGCTTTCAGCCGATTCCTCTGCAAGAAAACTCTATACAGCTTGCAGCTATCAGTCCGAACCCCATTTGGAGCTGAAACGTCGGAGGACCTTCCTGCTCGATTTCCTTGCTCGGTCGCGTTGCCGATACCACTTCTTCTGGACTCGAAGCATCCAACCTAGGATCTCAACCCCAGGAGAGATGGCTACGAAATCTTCATATACTTATGTATTATATAATAATGAGGGCAATCCAAGGGGCGTGTTCTTTTGCAGTACCAGTTGAGAACTTGCCACCGTGAATATCCCACCCACGTCCGGCTTTCTTCCCACCACTGGCGGTCGGCCTCGACAGATTCTTTCTCCTCGGCCACAGGGTCCATGTCGAGTTCCATATGTTCGTAGTCCATGGCAGTAGCCTGTACAATATAAGGCAAGGGAAGCGAGCAAAACACTTGAGCCGATACTATATATATATATATATACTTGTTCCTCCACGTACCTGCCACGACAGTCGGCGCAAGTACTCATTTCTAATTATTATTATTATGTACTCAGCCCCAAACAGGGCCGGCCTTGTCACGAGGATCTTGCTTTGGAGTAGCAGCAGGTTGTTCATCCACCTGGTACGACAGTCGGCATATGTACTCATGGTTTCATATATTGTTATTACTATTATTATTGTTGTTATGTACTCAGGCCCAAGCAGGGCCGTCTTTGTCACCAGGATCGTGGATTGAAGCCGCGGGTTGTGCATCCACCTGGCATGACAGTCGGCACATGTACTCATGATTTCTTATATTATGTCCTCAGGCCCAAACGAGGTCTTGCTCTGGAACGGGCTGTTCATTCACCTGGCACTAAGTCGGCACATGTACGCATGCTGTACTACATTACGCACTCAGGCCCAAACGGGCCGGTCTTGGTTGTCACCCGGAACTTCCTCTACTGGAGAAGGTGCCTCGGAATTCCAATTTGCTGGATGCATGTATCTGTTCGTGATTAATTATTATAAGATGCCTCGGTTGGGCTTTCCACATCCACGGGAACCTGGCACTACAATCGGCACATATGCGTATAATAATGCATATGTAACAATGCCTTCCGATACAAGGCTCAGGCTGGGGCTGAAGTGGCACTCGCCGGGGCCGGAGCTTTCGCCTTCTCCTGCCAACATGTTGTTAACGTTAGTACCATATAGACAGGTGTAATAATAATAATACAGATAGTACAAATAATAATGCATTCTTAAATAATAAACTGGTTGTATATGATATAGCATAGATAGATATATATACATATGTGTATATATATATATATATATATACATATAGAGCACAATATATATATATATATATATAGAGAGAGAGTTTTATATATATATATATATATATATATATAACGATGAATAGTATATGGCCGCGCGGTTTCTATTAGCCGCATGCGACTGGACTATTGTTATGAAGAATCTATTTTATTACTAGTCGTACTATATAATAATGAAGAGAGTATCTTATGTTGTAACTAGATTTAATGTCCTCGTGCCGAATTTGGTTCGGTCGGCTCATCCAGACTTCATGCCATGGATGGTCATCGGTCAACCATGGAGGGCATTGCTCGGCCATGGTTGGGACTAGATCTCGACCTAGATATAGGGGGCCCCAATATAAAGACAGTCTTGCATGATAAGCTGTCACTAATAATAATATTATACTAATTGACACCCGATGCCTCTTTTGGCTGCTGCTTGAGCCGTGGCAGACTTTGCATGTAGCTTTGTGCAGAGGCAGCAGCATCATCTGACAGCCCTTTAATTTGGGAGTTGCAAGGATCCTTATTATATGATATTAAAGCCAAGTCTCCAATGGTGGGCTCTGGAGAGAATCCTCGGCCAGCAGGTCGATGCCGGTCAACATTGTCCGCTTGCTGTTGACCTCGGCCAGAAAGTACTACTACTACTACTACTACGACGACGACGACGGCGACCACTGTACGACGACGACTACTACTGTTGCTACTAGTGCTACTCCTACCACCTCTACTCTGAAGACTGTCTACTAGCTACCACTTCGAGTCCTACTACTACTACTACTACCACTACTACTACTACTACTACTGCTACTACTACTACTACTACTACTCCTACTCCTACTCCTACTCCTACTACTCCTACTGCTACTGTATTGGTACTAGTACTAGTACTAGTACTAGTACTAGTACTACTACTACTACTAGTACTAGTACTACTACTACTACTACTCCTACTGCTACTGCTACTAGCTACCACTAGAGTACTACTACTTCTACTACTACTACTACTACTACTACTAGCCCCACGACCACGACAAGTACTGCTCACCAGGACTGCTCCATAGAATAAGCTCCGCTCTTGCAATCTTTTGGCAGGCATGATGACAAGACAGCCCGGCTTGCAAACCAGGACAAGTCGACCCGAATTACTTTTAGACCAAGGGTCTGTATACCACATACACACAATGAGGGCCAGGTTGTGAGCTCAAAGTCTCACCACCAGGTCTAGTGTTACGGCAGCCCGGAACAGTACGAAAAAGTCTGATAAGATGAGATTCGATGAGGCCACAGCTAAAACTACTCTCAGCCACGTGGAGCACCAGCATGCCATGCCAACGCTGTACACTATCTTTCTTGTAAGCATAAGGCAGCTGCTCCCAACGAGAAATTGGATTGGCAGTTATGCCGAATTTGAACGTGCATGGCCCACGGAAATTCAAGGATCTCGCAACAACCTCACAGTGCTCCAGGATCTTGCTACCAAGGACAACCTGCTTTGACTGATCCACAATATTGAAGACCACTTCTCCCTGACAGTAGTTGGTACTGTCGAGCTGCATCAATAGTTCTTGCAGCCTCGGCAAAGAACACACAGCTTTGGGCAGCATTTTTACCCAACCACCTTTGGCAATAGGCCGCCACGCAGCATAGTCAGAAACTAGCTCCGGCACTTTGGGATAGCAGGCAGAAGAGAACGTTTCCAATTGTTCAGTCATGTCTTGGATCTGTGTTTCTTGCATAGAACACTTCTTTCGAAGAGCCTCAATCTCCTGTTGTAGTCGACACATCTGAACAGCTTTGTCATCGCTCTCATTCGTGATGGCAGAATGACACAGCACAGCTTTCACAGTGGCATCGGAGTCTACACATGACAAATCCTCGCAGTCGTCATCCCACAACAGTGAGGCTAGGCGGGTCATCCTCGATCTCTTGTGGGCCATGGCTTGGACACTACATATACTATGCTATATTATTGAACCCAGTACTCCTATTGTTAGTATTACTACTACTACTACTACTACTACTACTACTACTACTACTACTACTACTACTACTACTACTACTACTACTACTACTATATTATTACTACTACTACTGCTACTACTACTACTAGCACTAGTACTAGTACTAGTACTAGTACTAGTACTAGGACGACTACTACTCGTACTACTACTGCACTCGGAATGTCTGTCCAAGCCCGTCCTGCCGATCATCAAAATTCGATGCAGGCCACACAGCGACAAATCTGAATGCAGAAATAAGACTATGTTATATATATATATAGGTTATACATACGATCCCGACAATGCCGCGCGGAAAGCCGCATGCGGTCTGTTAATATATACATATAATAATGAATATTTTTTTAATTATTATTATACATTATAAATTAATATATATTTTATTTCTTAACAATGCAATAGCTGAGACCCTGGCCAGGAGGTCCCGTGTTCTGTCGGCCACATGTTCAGCAAACTTTCGTGGGTACGTGGCAGTGCGCTTCAGGTTGCGGTTGCCGGTCCTTACTATATATATATATATATATTATTATTATGTTTTTTTATTTTTATTATTATTGTTATATATGAAGGGCAATTATTAAATATTGCAAGATGTCAAGCCCAGGCTCACTTTGGAAGACCCATCAGGCATGTTTCGCCTTTTCACGATCTTCTTCGAGCCAGCCTTAAGGCGCTTGGCCACATCCTTGGGCATCCTGTCGATGAGGTCCGCCACCCATGGCCTGAGTGATTTCAGAACGAAGCTTGCTATATAACTATATCATTATTATATATTTATTTAGTATGTGTAGATGCATTGCTAGCCATAATAATAATATTTAACAACATTTACGGTAACCGTTTCTATATTATTATCTGTGCATTTAGATTTTATTATATATATATATACACATATTGCACAAAGGACCGCATGCGGCAGCTAGCCACGCGGTACAAGCCGTAATAATAGTTTATTATTATTAGTGTATATCGTGGCATGTTATTATTAATATATATTCTTCATCGTTAATAATAAGTTTCAACTATAATATAGTTATATTGCAGACTGCACTGAGAAAGCGTCGCAGTTCCGAAGCAGATGGAAGCTTTCGGCAACCAGTGTCCATACATCCCCATCCAACTCAGCACAGTCGCGAAGCCCAATGCAAGAACGCACATGATTCTAAAAGCTGAATCCGAATGAAACGGCATGAGGCTCTGGCAATCTCCGATAGTACACTCGTGCCGCTCCACCCAGCGACGTCCACAAGTGCTGCATCCATTGGCACTTCGGAAGCCGCGAAGACCCTGGCTGCTCTACCTTGGCCACTATATATATATATATATTATATGTACTCGACTCGATACGATGCAGGCATGATGCCGTCAACAACTACATACATACACTTGGCAGGGTTCTATCCAGAAGCAGCCACGAACCACTGCAACCAAGGCCAGCATCGTAAACCGCGACACCATGTAATTTGCCTCCAGAACCACTCTGGAGTGCCGATCTCCCATGATGTCGATGTGGCGCTTTGTGGCATGGAGGCTCATAAAAACCCACCTGGGTCGGAATTGATTTGAATATTTGCATTGATACCTATATATATATATATATATGTATATATGTACATATATATATATATATACATGAATAAGTGTATATATATATATAGTCATACATATATATGTGTGTAATATGTATGCATGTGTATCAAATATTTTATCCCAAAACTATGTTGTAGCTTATTATTAGCAGCAGTGCACTGTTAATAATAATAACCAAGAAGCGTTGAGCACGGTAGACCGGCCCACAAGGTTCCCTGTTTCTTTAATCGCAATGTGTCACGAAGGGCGACCAGAAAGCCTTCGACACTCAAGATGTCGTTGTGGGTCCCTCGTTGCAATACATCATAAGACTGCCTCAGCTTGTTTATTCAGGGCACAGTCTCTTAATCATTTAAACCCATGTCCATCGCATAATCATTTATATCAGAGATACTATATATACATATATATATACACATACATATGTTAACATTTTTTTTTATTAGTATGCTTATATTAGATAGTTATCTACATGTTGTACACATATAGTATTCGTATTCATGCATGTATAACAATTATTATGGTTATTATTCTTATCTGCATCCGTGTAGAAAGTTGCACATATTGGTTATATTATTATTACTATTATTATTATTATTCTTATAATTATTATTATTACAGTGTAACCAACCTCGTGTTATTCCTCCTTATATCTACTGTTCTTAGTTTTATGACTAGAGCAATACTATTCTTAAATAATAATAATAATAATATTCTGTAACAAACTGAGCCTCGAACGCTCGCAGGTGCTGGCGTCCTTGCAGATGCACACATACACAAATACACAGACATACATACACACGTACATATGTATATATTTATATATACACATGCATAATAATAATATAGTGTTTGTAATCCACCGACATATAATTGAGGATCTCACGGCAAGCATTGGTGAGGCGCCGGTAGCCGCTGAACAGTTCAAGCACCTCGAGGTCCTGGAAGACAAGTGCTCACTCTTTATCTTGAGATCATTGTTACATCTTTTAGCACACTTGTGTCCAGCGATCCTGCCCACTGAAGTAAAAGGGGTCAGCCACAGGCCTGTTGTCGTTGATCTGGGCAATGTAATCGCAGCAGTGCAACCTTGGCACTCCCAGCATTGAAAGATGTGTGTGGCAGACTACCGCAGCAAATTAATCTAGACGAAGGCACAGGATAGGAGGAGCCCCCAGCCACATCAAAAATGCAGCTTGCCGTGCACTCAAGTGCAAGCCACGCTTCGGCGCCATGGCTTGGCTGATCGTCTACCAAACCAAACTTTGCAAAGCCCTCTTGAAAACAAACGCCGTCCAACACAACAGCAGGCTGGAATCGGTGCAAGACACACCTGCAACAAACAAGGTGCACAACCGAATTGCTAGCAGTGGCCTGCCGAACATATCAGAACACCTCCGATCTCATTATCATTTTCTCACACACTTCACCTGAGAGCTTCGATTCATCAGCTTCGAGGCTGCCACCATATAGTCAAAATGACGAATCGGTTCCGATCGTCCTCGGATATGGGTATCACCTTCTAGTCCACATCGTTCTCGATGGACTTCGGTGCCGGCTTGAGCCCTGCCTGCCGACACATAAAAATGATTGTCTGCTCTGGGCAACATGTAATAAATACTAACGAAACACAAGGCCAGCCTGACTCCAACCAGCCAGAGAGCACGCAATCTTGTAGGCGTTGGCCCATCCACCAACTTTGTTGATCCCGACGGTTGCACCGCCTTTCTTGTTCACATTGTGATCCGGGAATTCGCTGCGGTCGAGCACCAGGTTCACATACATGCCGTTTTCGGCCCACCTCAAGATATGCATATAGTAATCTGATTCTCATTATGTATAATATTGGTATCTGCAGACCCTCGCCATAATAATGCTGAGAAGGCACAACACATACATGCTTCCCAACTCTGTGCCATTGATCTCCAGCTTCATGCAGTAATCCTCCGGCGACAATGTGTAGGATTTCCTGGTCCCTGCAAACGAATCCGGGATGGGGATGCGATTGGCACGCAGAGTCGTCTCCTGCAAGGGTTGCATAGAGAAACTATCTGATAATATCAATATATATATATATATATAGATATAGATATATATACATAAATATTAGTAATAACAAGCAATATCAATTAATGATGATCAGACTTTGTTATGTTGATAATTCTCTATATCTACGTCTATAAGTGTATCTGTATCTATATAATAATAATAACTCCATCTATATATCGATATATACAGATATCTCTACATATATATATATATATATATATACATATGTATATATAACAGTGATCTCGATATGAAAATATGATGATAATTGTCTATATCTTTATCTATCTATATAAGATCTATATCTATAGCTATATCTGTATATTTTCTGGTTATCTCTGTGTATAGATGCTCACATACGTACATATATAATATAGAGGTCCATTGTTGATATTAATAATAAATGGTTGTGCAATTCACTGATGTTGTAACTAGCGTCCAACTATGATAAAAATATTACATGATTAAGGCTACATGACTTGATTATTTTCTATATTATTGTTATTATGAACTATATTCTTGAATATTATATATACTAGCAGCTATCATATATTGCTATACATATTACTTACTCTAATAATAAAAAGCTTGACATTCTCATCAGTTTCACATACGGGTCTCCGCCCCAGGCCAGCTCGGGATCACAGGCTTGACAGCTTTCTCTTTCAGCCCGACTTTCTTGACAATCTTCTCATCGGCATCCTCCTCGGCCTTGCTGTCACCTGCTTTTCCCTTGGCCTTCGCCTTCGCTTTGCCCTTCGACTTTGCCTTGGCCTTGGCTTTGGGCTCGATCAAGATCTCAGGCTCCTCCGAGCGCACAGCATTCAACACCTTGGCTGAAGAATCATCTCGTAATTCGTAAAGGTCATCCTGGAGCAACATGCACACACAACATGCACACACAGTCTCATCACACCAGGGTGCTTTCTGCTGTGCACTCACAACATCGAACTCGGCAACAGAAGGCTTGCCCCCACTCTCCTCGAGCTCCATGGCCTTCTCGCACAGCTCCTCGGCCTGTGCCTCCAGACCCATGGGAGGCAAAACCGGAGCGATCTTCATCAGCGGATCCCGATCCTTAGTATATTATTCACTATTACTCGTGCGAAAGCGCTGCTGCATCATGCATGTCATGATGACATAATCAGAGTGGCCTTTCCACCCTGACGGTTGTTTGGCAGTTCAACCACAGGCTCCTCGTCGGGCTCGTACATCACCAGTGTATCCTGTCGGGATGTGCACTTCGAATCAAAAAACCAGATCTTTCATAAACCCGGTGGGGTCCTGCACGTCCATCATCGAACCACTGGCAATCGTCATCGACGGGCTCGGCTCTGCCTTCATGTTCATTGAATCGGAACACAACCACGAATCACAAATGCATGCTGAGTCCTGCGAAGAGGACGTCGGAGCCGCCGTCGACATAGTGGCCAATGAGTCCGGGCTGGGCTCCATTACCTGAGTTGACAAGACACACTTATCCCAAAAATCAACAATCATAGCAAATATAGCCGAAGAATCCAACATCTCTTCCTCCTCAACCGTCTCATGATCACCCACTCGAATGCCTGATCAGATTATGTATATATTTTAAAAATGATGAGCCATGTATATATTATTGTTATTCTTCTTATAATATTATGTGTTATTATTCTTACTCCCACCACCTGCTTCATGCAGAGTCGTATGGATGATCTCCTTCAGGAGGCGGATCTTGTCGCTCCTGCGACTTCGAAATCAGCATGACATAATAATATAATGGGATAGAATCATGGAAAGGTTTTGGCTCAACCCCGTATCCTCGCTGCTTTTGTCCGCATGGCCAGCTTGAAACCATGGGTACACGTGCTTCGCATCACACCGGCTTGATACCCGGCCCAGGCCTACCAAGCATCGAGTTATAGGAACTGTTAAGAAAAGGTTTCGCACCATGCAAGACATATATGTATACAGGCCTTCTGAGTCTTCATAGTTCCCTCACGCAGGTGGTACCGTTTGCTGAGGAGGAGCAGTACTGCCTGGCACAGCTCATTATTAACAACAGATGTTATTGGCAATCAGAAGCTCAGGCTGCACCTTGAAAACAGAGAACTTGGGAATCCCCACGGCCGAAAAGGTTGCATAGAAGGAGGCCAAGAAGTCAAAGTTGGCCTCGACCTGACAACAATTATTATATTATATATGAACGATGAAAGGAACAGTAGCTGAACACCTGAGACACACACCTGCTCTTGGCTGTCCGGGCTTGGCGGCACCATCTCAAACACGTTCCCTGCCTGACAGTGATATACAATCATATGGCGCATTATATTTACAAACCATATGCATGATGATGGCCTCGTCTTTGCGAATGTTCGGCAGCCGATCCGCTCGAGAGAGCAGCCAGCTGTTGACAAGATCCTGCAGCGGCCGCTTGCGGATTCTTCCGCGCGGCGACACAAAATTACGAGCACTTGCAAATCACAAGCATGGCAGTCAGCTGAATATATCTCATTGCCGCAAGCACAGCCTGCACTGCGGCACAATATATTATTTCATTATTATTATTGCCGCAAGCACAGCCTGCACTGCGGCACAATATAATAATTATTCAATACTATTATTATATTACCGCAAGCACAGCCTGCACTGCGGCACAATAAAATAATTGTATGTCGTCGTCAGCTTGTCGTCATCAGACTTGTTATTCGAAGTTGAATCGAATGTCCTCCAAGAGTTGCCCTTGCAACTCAGCCAAGGCCTCACGCTCTTCGGCGGACTTCATCAGCTGAGCGGCCATGCCCTGGTTCAGCATATATATATATATATATATAGGCCATATATATATATATATATACATATGTATATACATATGCAGCTATGGGCAATTCACTGATCACACTGCTTGGCCTTCGAAGAAAGGAGATCGCAAAGGCCCACGAACAAAGATTGCTATGCTTCGAGCACTAGATTTGCATGGTGTAGAGTTGCAATGGCCAAGAATTCAATTGCAATGCACAAGTGCAATCAAAGCAATTGCAATGCAAGCTCCCCAGAATAAAACATTGCAGCAAAAGCAGGGTCACTAGAGGGCTTCGAGCTGGATGTCTTCGATGCAGAAACTCGCTTCTGACCTCGTGCACACGTTGTTACATTGTAAATAATCATAATACGAGAATTGCAATAGCAAGCTCGATATCACATGCCGAGGTCCAGGCATGTCCCCCACTTGTTCAGCACACGGCGCATGTCGACATGCAGCACAGGAAGGGGCACACATGTTCATGATATTATATATTATAATTGTATCTATATTAGTATTTTCCGTTTTATTACATAATAATGCTCTTATATATAACCGTGTATATAACACATACACGTGAAAATGTGCATTGTATATATAGCATTGAGTATATTGTTAAATGTTATTATAATAATATTATTATTAGTATATATAATAATATAATATAAGGGCTGCAGTGCCTGGTGTTGTTGTATATGTAGTGTTACGTTAGAATGTATGCAAGAATGGTACATTGTTGCTATGTGAGAAGCTCCAATCCATAGTTATCGATAGTTGGACAGTGCAAAGCCTGCAAAAATGCCATGCATCAGAGATGATGTGTGTTCCAAGAGCATGCTTTCGTAGAAACCACAAGTCGCCCCGTAGAAGTATTGAAACTTAGCACACTTGGCCAAGTGCGTCAAATTTGAGCACTTGGCCGAGTATGCTAATAATGCATACCCGGATGGCCAGGGAAAAGGACATACAGCATCAGCGTTTTGTGGGGATACCCTTTCTTGAGCTTCATAATCAGGAGTTAATATGGGATATCCCGATCCCTATATTGGTGGCCCTAAAGGTGGTGACGCCCGTGGAAGAAACGATTGCAGAAGGCAAGATGTCTCGTGGTGCCGAGGATGATGGCTACAAGTTGCTGGGCCTTTCTTCCGACATGCTAGTCGTAATAGCAATAATAGCCATAGTAATGCTACTAGTAATAGTAATAGTAATAGTAATGGTATATAATAGTAATCGTAATAGTAATAGTAATAGCAATAGTAGGTTTAGTACACTGTAGTTCAGAGAAGGAACAAAAAGGCGTAATAGTGCAGGGCTTGCAGAGCAGCTGAGGTTTGGGGACATCAGCCGGGGCATCGTCGCCAGTGGGAAGCTACGTAGGGCTTTGGGACATTTTATATTTTCTCTTATTCGGCTTAAGGGGATCTTACCTACTAATATTTTTCAAAGGCTTTAAAAGCGGCTCCTAGGAAGGCCACCCGAGGCGCCACGGCCGAGGAAGTCTACAAGTTCGGCGACTTCACTCGCGGCTTCATCTCCAAGCTGAGCAGATGAGCTCTGAAGTTTCAGCCTCATGCCCTGAACCCTAAACCCTCAACCCCCAAACCCTAAACCCTAAACCCGAAGGCCCTAAACCCTAAATCTTTAACCTTAAGCATCCTCAAGCCCCAACCCCTGAGCTCTGAGCCCCAAAACTTTAAGCTTTCAGTAATCCCGTAGCCACGTGGATGACCCAGTGCTGCAGAGTTTCACCCGGAGCAGAGCGAAACAGCTGAGCGTCGAATATAGGGGCCTTGGTAATTACCTAGACTATATTGGGGGCTCCGTATCATAATTTTAGTATAATGAGCCCCAAAACCCCATTCTACTTATTCAGGCTGCTATATTAGCATGTAGGGTTTAGGGTCTAGGGCTTCGGATTTAGAAATTAGGTATAAGGTTGAGGGTTTAATGCTTAGGGTAGGTGATGTTCCAAAGTGGGCAGGGACATAAAATCCTTGTATTGGAGTATCCGGCCTGCTGCAACTTAAGCTCGAAGAAACACGGAACTCTCAACCTACCAATCTTAAGCCTAAGCCTAAACCAAACCTTACACACCCAACGGCTGAACCTCAAATGCTAGAATACAGGTGTCGGAGTTTATGAAGAATATCCCTCGCATACTCATTATTCTAGTATATCATAATGCCATAGTCGACCCTTGATACTATAATACATCTACCATATTACCCCAATCCCCAAACAGCCGTTGACCCCACACCTTAGACACCAAGCCCTGAACCCTAAGCGCTGAACTGTAGTTCTTGAATCTGAAGCATTTCCGTCGATTCCTTGGGCTAAGGTTTTCTGGGTTCTTGTTCTATGGGAGTTTCCGAAACTTAGGGGTACCTGATTTAGGGGTCCTTATTACAAGGATCTTACTATTTAGGGTGCTATATTAGGGTCCCCCATTTTCGGAAACTCCAATATAAGGACTTCAATTCAAGTTACCATACACAAGGGAAACAGATTAATGACGAAAGATCCCTGTTTTGGTCATTGACAAAGTGCTGAACCCTACGCCTCCACACCCTAAGCCCTAGCCCCAACCCCCCCTTCCCCCCCACCACAAAAAACGCAGCAAGAGGCTCTAAACCCGAGAACCCGAAACCCCAAGACCCCAAAACCCTAAACCCTAAACCCCTACTACCAAGAAAAGGAAGTGTAGCAAGAGGCCTCTTTAGGGCCCCAAGGATAGAGAGATCTCAGGGGTCGATGCTTCGGGGGTCGGTTTTCGGCTGTAGGGTTCAGGGATGCGTAGCGCTTATAGGGGTTATTTAGGGTTTAGGGCAGTTTAGGGGTTTAGGGTTTTAGGGTTCAGGGTTTAGGGTTTAGGGGTTTAGGGGTTTAGGGTTGAGGGTGAGTTTTCGCTTTTGTCAGAGCGGATTGTGTCGGAGCCGGTTATGAACCCGATCTCACGCTGGCTTTGGTCTAGCCGAATTTCTCCCAGTGCGCCGTCCTGCTAGATCATGACCCAGGTTAAGGAAGCTCTACACAAACAGGTCCTCAGTTTCGGAGACGCTAATCCCCAGCAGCACGTCGTAGCTACAGATGTGCTGATGGTGATGGATTTGGTGGTTGGAGTCGCTGGTTTAGGGTGGATCACGGTTTGGGGTTTTCCTTTAGGTCGTTCTGGAACCTTTAACCCTAAATAGCCTAAACCCTAAACCTACGCTGGCGGCTTCGGGTTCCTTGGCAGCGGCTGCTAGGATTTAGAGAACGTTGTAAGCCCCTCTTCTCACAAACGTACCATGATGAACATGGTCGCTCCGCATCACTCTCCCCCCATCCTCGTGCCTCGTGCTCTTTGAAGAAGCACGAAGGGACATCCGAAACCAAACTATAAGACGTCAGTCTGGGTTCTAGGAGTACCGCCGTTTTCTGCACGCCTAAAGTCCTAAAGGAGAATCGTCTTCCCGACTACAACAACAAACACGTCATGACAATAAGGATGCCGATGAAGTGTTTAGCTGTCAGTCTCAAAGATGTCGCTTGTGCGAGTTGCAACAGGAATGCTTCGATTGGGACTGGCCGGAAGCTTTGCAGAAGATTATGGGCATCGGGAACAGGGCCCAGCCCAGAGAAAAACCTAGAGATTTTCATATTTGTGGCCGAGCTTTTAGTTTGCACCTGCTACGGCTTAGGGTTAGGGGTTAGTGCGACATTGAGGATTCAGGCAGCGGCGAGCCATCTTGGCCAGGGGCCCTTTGGTAGTCTGCTGCCTGGGCTCCTGGATTCTACAGCTCAATATTTATACGGTAGACCGGGGGAGACTGTATAACTAAGTCCCTAAACCCTATAAACCCTAAACTACATAACTAAGTCAACCCTAAACCCTGCGCGAAGTCCTTTCTTGGTGTTTCGAGGGTTTGTGCTTCATGTCAACACGGTTTAGTTGTTTAGGGTGTAGGGTGAGGTTTCTGCAAGCAAAATGCAGGCTGGACCCCGAATTGGATTTTCAGTTTTCGAATACGCTGATTTCGGAGCACTTCCAGGGACCCACGAAATAAGGGTTTAGGAAGGGAGCGTTGCTTTGAGCCCGGCAGTTTTGCTGTTCCTGAGGGTCCATGTACCCACATAGTATCTACTTTGCCCTTTTTAAGTAAAGTACCTATATAGGAACTACTGCAATGCCAAACTATCTAATGTGCATACATGGACCCTTAGGGTGTTCAAAGGGTTGAGGGCGTAGGCAGTCTCGGGTCCCGTTGCTTCATGAGCTGTGTTAAGCCTGGGTTCTCATCACCTCACCTTATCTAACGTTCATATTGCCAGTCCTTACTTTCTCCGACCCCCCCATGCAGCTTTGCCACCCGATCTTCGGGTTCAGGGCATTCGATAACCCTCAAGGCCCATGCACCCAAGTAGTATATACTTTGGCCTTCAAGTTTTCTCTAAAAAAGGTACATTGGGCCCAAAGTATATTACTATCTGAGCACATGGACCCCATTAGGGTAAGGTCCGAAGTCCTCAACACTGAGCTCTAAGACCCACATCCTCAGCCCTACTGCTTAAACCCAAAGCTCTAAGCGCTAAACCCCACATCCTTGACCCCAACTTCTAAACCCTAAACCCCTAAACCCTAAAGCCTAAAAACTTCTCAACCCCAATGCCGAAGCTGAGGAAGAGGACGCGGAGGTTTGGACGGAACGCATCAGCGGAAGTCTGCAGGACGGTGCTTTCGGACTTGGGGCTGTGGGTTGCTGCGTTTTTATGGTTTTGGGTATAGGGTTTTGGTGTTTCAGGCAGGTCGAGGGCGTAGAGGCTGAAGAACGCTTGCTGAAGCACTTCTCGTTGTATATAGATCACTGATCACTCTGTATATAGTGAGTATGTAAGTGCAGATATGTATGTGTGTGTGAGTATGTTTGTGCATATTCAAGTAAATAGGTAAATCAGGAAGTATGCATGTACTTGCGTACGTAAGTGGTGAATGTGTAGGTTGCATGTCGTATACAGGTCTTGGCGAAAGTAACGTATGCACTTCAAATAATCTCTGTGGCGTATGTATTGTATACGTTCTATGTAATGCCTGCAATGTATGTATCGTACGCAATGCTACTGTACACGGTGTATACATTTCTGTCTGTCTGTCTGTCTGTCTGTCTGTCTGTCTGTCTGTCTGTCTGTCTGTCTGTCTGTGTGTCTGTGTGTCTGTCTGTCTGTCTGTCTGTCTGTCTGTGTGTCTGTGTGTCTGTGTGTCTGTGTGTCTGTGTGTCTGTGTGTCTGCGTCTGTGTATGTATGCATATATGTATGCAGCTGTATGCTTTCAACTGGATGTATGTGCCTGCATGTATGCAACAGTATGTACATATGTATGTTTGTCTGTGTACTTGCATTTACAAGACGCATGTGCACCGGCGTCGTAGGGTTTAGTGTGAGAAGAGGGTCTCAATGTCCAGTAGGTTCCATTTATATAAGTCGCCCCTGAGCACAGTTCTGGAATCCTGAACCGCCGGCCAGAACCCCAGATCCCAGTACGTAATAGTAGCAGCAGCAGGAGTAGCAGTAGCAGTAGCAGTAGGAGTAGGAGGAGGAGTAGTAGTAGTAGTTGTAATAGGAGATGTAGTACGTAGTAGTTGTGGTCATAGTAGTAGTAGTAGTAGTAGTAGTAGTAGTAGTAGCAGTAGTAGTAGTAGTAGTAGCAGTAGTAGTAGTAGTAGTAGTAGTAGTAGTAGTAGTAGTATTAGTAGTAGTAGTAGTAGTAGTAGTAGCAGTAGTAGTAGTAGTAGTAGTAGGAGTAGTCGTCGTGGTAGTAGTGGTAGCAGTGGTAGTAGTAGTAGTCGTAGTGGTAGTAGGTAGTAGGTAGTAGGTCGTAGAGTCGGTAGTCGGTAGCAGGTAGCAGGTAGCAGGTAGTAGGTAGGTAGAGTCGTAGTTGTAGTAGTGATAGTAGCAACAGTAGTAGTGGTAGTGGTAGTGGTAGTAGGTATGAGTAGAAGTGGGTCATTGAGAGAAAAGCCATGCCTATATTGAAGCCTAGCCCTTGCAGGGAGATTCCTGGATAAGTTCATGTGCACATGCTTCCCCCCAAAAACCCGCAAACCCCGAACCCTTGACGCCTGCTTCTGCGTATATAGGAGCCTGAGGAAGGGCCTAGGAATACGTACCCACTGCATGAAAACGGCTCATCTTATTCCGCATATAATGGTACAATACTTTTGGACAGGATGCTTTTCCTGAGTCTTTCACTTGAAGGATCATGGGACTTAGTAACTAGGGTTATAATCAGGTTAATTATGCTTATAACTACTTATAACTAAGGTAACTACATATAACATGACTTACTAAGGCCCATGATCCTCCAAGCAAGGTTCTGAGAGCTATCTCAGGCGCACAGCCCCATTCGATAAACTTCGTTGTGCCCTGAACCCGCAAAATCATATCTTGCACTGCAGTCGCTACAAAAACAGGCCGGCTATGGTTGTTTAAAGTAATGACAACAGCAACTAATCCCTAAACTGCCCTAAGCCCTAAACACTAAGCCCAGAATGATGATGATAATGAGTAATTTCGTTGTGCAGGAGCTGCTCGGCGGAGATGGAAAAGAGTCGCAGCTTGCAGCGCAATGCCTGGCCGAATGGGCAGAGACCAGGTGCAGGATATTACCCCAAATCCGAAATGGGACCCTAATTCAGAGAACCCTAAACCCTAACCCAACACCATATAGTTTAGGATTCTCTGCATTAGGGTCCCTCTTAGGGTGGTATTGGGACCTAAAAGGGTGCCCTAATTTAGACAACTAGGTGCAGGATATGCTTGAACCTGGAGGGTTGGTTGCTCTGCAACCATACCATGACATGGTACAAATTACGGGGCAGTCGTGTTGTACTACGTGTATGTACAGAGGGTGCGGAAGCAGTACTACTCCTGATTACGCGCTGCCCTCTCTGTCACCATTGTCACTTATGTCTTAATGAGGGTTCTCCGTCAAAAGAATCCTCAAAATTCGATAGGTTCAGATGTAATCCCTCAGTCGTATCGCAGATCATCTAAGCGGCGCCTACATGTCCAATGCGTCAGGGTTTTGTTCCCAGGACTTATATATGGTTTCGGATTCAGTAGTAGTCATTGACGATAGGCCTGAGCGCGGTTTAGGCTCCTTCAACCCCGGAACCTATAATTATGTATCCTAAATCCCCAAAGGGTCCTACCGATACAGTAGAATGTAGGGTTTCCATATTAGGAATTACTATTAAATTATGACTTAGGGAAGTATTCCCCAGAACAGTACATGGGACCCTTTGGGATCTTAGGCCCGCAAGTGACTCATCGAACTGCGGCAGTGCGAGGTGCGACGCGAGGCCCGCATTGGCCACAGTCCTATCCGCAAATTTGGAGTTTTCCGTGTTCTTGTGCCCTGGCAGAGTCTATTCTTCGTTCCTTCAACCCTAAACCCTACCTTAGCCACCCAAAAACCGACATAAAACTTCTCTAAGGACCTATGTAAGGGAAGCACAATAAGGAACCCTAAACAGGTAGGTTCTGGTGGGTTTTACCCTAACCCCACTGTTTAAGGCTAGAAAGAGCTTAGCGCTCGTAGCGCTTCGAAGCCTCGGTTCTAAACCTAAACCCTGAGGCCGATCTGATATTGCAAGGCCGCAGTCCTGCCGTACAATCCAACTCGAATTCCTCCGAAAAAAACATGCCGGCAATGCACCACTATGGGACCCGGGGTCGCAGGGCGCCATCAGTTTTCTCACCCTGTGCGCCTCTTGAACGGCTTAAGATCAGAACCCTACCATTGTGTAGGGTTGAGACAATGACCTGGTGTCAAGCCCAAGCAGCTATGAGTGAGGGTTTCCGTTTGGGCTGTAGTTGGCTCTGTAAGGTTCGGGTTTTGTGCATCAGGTCTTAATGGGTGTCCTTCGTACCACCCCACCAGAAAGTCCAATTTTCCTCTGCTCAACCTGGGAACCCTTGAAAGCAGAGCTTTTCATTTACTAGCGTGGCAACAACGTCTCTTCTGCTGAGGCAAGCAACTTGCCAAGAAGCTTGCACATCCCCGGCGGCTCTTGCAGTGGCATACCCCTTGGCCATGTGCTGCCTCGGCTGAGTTTAACATAGGGGTTGGACTATTTAAAGAATAGTATCTCCCTACTGCCCGAGTTTAGTAAGTGTGGTATGATATCCAACAAAACACTGTTTTAGTTTCTATGGTCCCCTTTTGATGCTCTCCCATAAGCCCTGGCAGGCGCCTTCCAACTCTCTCTCGAAGGCTTGTCCTGAGAATTCTCGTTGCCATCGTCCTCCCCGTCACAGTCGTTATGTACCCAGAGACTCCAACATCCCTTAATTAAGGAATATTCCTTAAATCATATCGAAATCTCTTTATCTATGAAGGCGCCAATATCAGAGTCTTGACATTTCTGCACCGCTAAGAGTGCTGTCGTCATCTGCAGCTTACAAGCCGAGTCTAATTCCCCGTATCCACAATGGGCCACACAAACGCTAAACCTATAAAACTCTACTGCAAACCCCGTTCTCCCCAAACCGAAGTTCCCCCTGAACCCATGTTGGCTTTCATCTTGTTGGACTCCTCGAGTCAACCCCTGCAACTCTGAATCTCCCACACCCCCCGGAAGGATCCAAAAAGTAGATCCCTTAATGGGGTCCTATAAAGTAGCCTTAGTAGTATAGTGCCCCAAATTAGGGGATCTACTTTCTAGACTTTTGCCGGGGGTCTGTGGGCTGAAACCTTCATGTCAAACCCTAGACACTGCACTCCTTAACCCCGGTTCGGTTTAGGGTTTAGGGTTTAGGGTTTAGGGTTTAGGGTTTAGGGTTTAGGGTTTAGGGTTGCTCCCGGTTCACTTTACCCCAACACCTGAACCCGTAACCCCCAAAATCTACAGAGCCCTTGACCTTGCTGTGGGAGCCCCTGATTGAACCGCAAATCCCAACCACTACGGCTTGTTCACAACACCCAAGATCCTAAAGCCCTAAGCTCAAAGTTAATAAATCCCGAAACCCCCAAATCGCTATTTAACCCCTAAACCCCTCATCCCTTGCATCCCTTAGCGACCAAAAGCCTTTTTCCTACATGCCGAAAACCCTTCTACGGCCTCAAATCCCTAATCCCTAGACCCTAAAACCCAAAGCCACAGGCTTAAAGTTTGCTTCAGCCGCCCCTGGCGCCTCTCAGGCATGAACGGGTCCAGGGCTCTGGGTAACAGTCGGCTGAGGCTTCAGGGCTGGAGGTTCAGAGGTTAGGGTTGAAGGTTTAGGGGTTTAGGGTTTAGGGGTTTAGGATTTAGGGTTTAGGGTTGAGGGTTTAGGGGTTTAGAGTCTTTGCCGGGTTTAGAGTTCAGGGTTTAGGGGTTCAGGGATTGATTTAATAGGGGTTCAGGAGTTCAGAGCTTTGGGTTTAGGGGTTTGGAGTTTTTGGGGTTTAGAGGTTGGGGCTTCAGGAGTCTAGGGTTAGGGATTTCGGGAGGAACTAGCTCAGGGGCTCAGGGACCGAGACTTGGGATGGGCGTAGGGTTGTGAAAGTTTCCTCCAGGGTAAGGCGACTCTGGACTTCTAAAACTAAAACTGGATCTAAAACTAAAACTACTACTAATACTACTACTACCACTGCTTCTACTACTACTACTACTACTACTACTACTACTACTGCTACTACTACTACTACTACTACTACTACTACTACTACTACTACTACTACTACTACTACTACTACTACTACTACTACTACTACTACTACTACTACTACTACTACTACTACTACTACTACTACTAAACTACTACTACTACTACTACTACTACTACTACTACTACTACTACTACTACTACTACTACCACTACTACTACTACTACTACTACTACCTGCTACTACTACTACTACTACTACTACTACTACTACTACTACTACTACTACTACTACTACTACTACTACTACTACTACTACTACTACTACTACTACTACTACTCCTACTACTCTCTACTCTCTACTCTCTACTCTCTACTTTTCTACTCTCTACTCTCTACTACTACTGTCTACTACTACTACTTTCTACTACTATCTACTACTACTATCTACTACTACTGCTACATATTAACACTATTACTACCACTGCTGCTGCAGCTTTGCTGTTGGAGGCCAGACTGGTTCGAATGATGCAGACAGCGCTGGAGACATTCGAGCTGCCGGTCCTCCTTGCCCACACATTCTCGGAGACGGGGGGGGGGGAGGGGGGGGCTAGTGTAGGGCCTTAACATTTAGAAGGTTTTGTGGCCCAGTATGCTACAATTCTAGTAAGGAAGCCCCAAGAAAAGGGGGAGTGGACAATCAAGATTCCTCTCGGGGTTCTACAGAGAAGAGTTTCTATCAGTGGTCAACGTGGGGTTTCTAGGATGCTTGGGTTTAGCGCTTAGGCCTTTAGTGTTTGTAGGGTGTTGGGATTGTCCGGGTTGGGTTTCTGAAAACCTTAGACTAGAACACCGCATAAACTACGGTTCAGGGTATCGTGAAGATAGTTTTTGTCTGGAGATTTTGTGCGTAGCTAGGGCTTCTCGACAATTGTGGATGCTTATAGTGTTTCCTATTCTAGGGACTATGCACACACGCACACGTATGTGTATGTATGTGTATATATATATATATGGACAGATCGATAGATAGAGTAGATAGAGAGAATTAGAAAGAGAGAGAGAGAGAGAGAGAGAGAGAGAGAGGACAACACAAACGGTAGATAGAAATAACGATGGATAGATCGATAAGTCGATCGATAGACAGTTAGATAGATAGATGCATAGATACGAGATATACATACGCATATGCATAAGCTCCAAAAGCATTGATCCATATGTCTCCGCCGATCCTACACACTTATAACACAAACCAAGGAAGCTAATCCTGACATGCATTTTGTCCTCGCAGGTTCCCTTGCGAGGGCTCACGGAGTTGTGTGGTAAGGCTTCGGTTCCCAACTACCCTATACGTAACATACTATACAAAGCCTTCCGTCTATTTAGAGCTTGAGAGTTGTGACCCCAAAGGCTAAACTCTAAACGCTGCTACTCAAGCGAAACTCTTGTGTTTTGAACCTAAACCCCTATGGAAAAGAATGCCGTGATAACGTGAACGCCGCAATACACCCTGTAAGTGGTACATTCCTGGTTACAAGAGCCCCGGCATACGTCACACCTAGTGTTAAGAAACCCCAGCTATAAATTCGCTCAAAGCTCTATGAAACCTTTGTAGCATCCATGTAAATCCCTGGCAAAATTCATTGACAGCCCATCCTGATCCTTTGGGAGGAGCTCGCCCGCAAAAGATCCTCCAAGCAATTCCCCTAACTTGGGAACGTGTGCGAAGAAAGGCTGCTTCACAAGACACCCCTTCCGAAAGGGTTTTGTGGGATCCTCCAGAGGGACCTAAACCCAAAATCCCCTAAATCCTAGGGCCCTAAGCCCCCAAGGTCCAAACTGGGCTTTAAGGGGTTTAGGGTTTGGTTTTAGGGCTTCGGGTTTAGGGTTTAGGGACCCTAAATCCTGAGCCCCTCGGCCCCAAACTAATTGAATTCTTCGGGGAAGGACTCGCTTGCTTCGATTGGCGTGATGCGTGAAGCGAGCCGATGTACCGATGCCTCCACCACGGACACCGAAGGCCCGAAAAGTATCTGGTTTAGGCTGTTTTAACCTTGGGTTTCGGATCTAGGGTTCAGGGTTTAGGGATTTTGGGGGCTTTGGTTTTAAGTTTTGAAAGATGTAATTATGGTGGAGGCAAGTAGTTCTGATGGTTACGGGTTAAGACTATTTTGGATCATCTTGTGGTAGCCTGGACTTTAAAACTATTAATTCGCATGAATTAAACAGACCCCAGTCGCATGGCCCTGTAGCCGCAACAGCCAAGCGAGTAACAAATACTGGTATGAAGCTTGTGGCTGTAGGGGTTTATGTCTTCCTGTTTTGGGATGAGGATTTAGGGCTTTGGGGCTCGGGCTTTAGTTAAGGGTCTTGGGGTTTAGGGGTTCAGAGTTTAGGAGTTTGGGGGCTTATGGTTTAGGCTTTAGGGGCTTATGGTTTAGGGCTTCACATGTTTAGGGTTTAGGGCTTTGGGGTGTAGGGCTTTAGGGGCTTACGGTTCAGGGGTTCAGGGTTTCAAGGTCCTCCAAGTACCTTATATTGTATCTGTGCCAGGACAACCCTGGTGCCTGTGTGTGGAGTTACGGACCCGATACAAAAACCGGTTTTCAGCTTTTCAAGCCTGTGTAGAACCCGTATAGAATTCAAAAGCTCTTCGGCAGTTCCTTATCCCTACACCCTGTAGCCCTACACACCTAGGGCCCTAGACTCCAGTCCCTAAACCCTAAACCCTAGACTAACTCCCTACTGGGAGTCTTCTGGCTCATCTAGCCTTGTCCTCAAGGTCTTCCAGACGAGCTGTCTGGTTGAGGACGCCGTCGGAAGACACCGTCGGAAGGCTCCGTTTAACTGACAGGCCCGGTTGAGCAGAGATTTCAGGTTCGTTCGTAAGGCTTTCGGGTTTAGGTAAGGGTTTAGGGTTTAGGGGTTTAGGGGTTTAGGGTTTAGGGTTTATAGGGTTTAGGGTTTAGGGTTTAGGGTATTGGTTTGGCTGGTCTGGGGTTTCTAGAAGGCCTTTCCTCGCGTAAGTCTGCATCATCGCTCACATGTTGCTACAGGGTTTCTGGAATGTTACTCAAAGGATCATGGGACTTAGTAACTAGGGTTATAATTAGGGTAACTATACTTATAGCGACTTGCAACCCCAATTAAGGTACTGAAAAACCTTACTTACTAAGTCCCACGATCCTTCAAGTAGAGAGTTGGATATTAATACAGGGCTTGTGAAGGGTGCCTCGGGTGTTAGTATCTTTTTGTAGATGTCTAGTCCCCCTAAACCCTGAACTCTTAACCCTGACTACTTAGAGTACAGCCCCCAAGCGATGCTAACATGCTAGCTAACAGATTAACCGATACGGCTTCTATTCAAGCTCGCTGGATCCAACCCTTAAGCCTAAAGAACCCTAACCCCTAAGCCCCTATACCCTAAACCTCAAGCCCTAAACCCTAAACGCCCACGAATACTCATGATATACAAGGAATTACAGGGAATTCTTACCCTGAACCTGTGGGTGTTTAGGGTTCAGGGTTCAGGGTATTAAGTATAACCGAAACCCAACACTGTAGGGGCCTGGACCATTACCCTATAAGGCCATGTACCCAAATAGAATATTTCATGGTCAAACTTGATACTTACCCATAAAAGACCCCTGTTCTCTCTAAACCCGCCTAAACTGCATACATCACGTCTCACATTGGGAGCCTCCACCCACGGCTGCGCAGCCTGATGTAGAGGTTAAGGGTTCAGGTTCTGCGGGGTTTCAGGGTTGAGGGTCCGGGGCTTGGGGCTGCTTGCGTGGATCTCGAATAGACCAACGACAGGACAGCTTCCAGGGCTGTATAATGATGACAAACTTGGAGCATTCCGTATAGAATTACAAGATCATGCGCTCCTCCCCAGACCTGGTTCTGATTATTCCAGGCTTCTATGCGTTATTTGCAGCGCAGATGACTTTGAAACTTGTTTGTTTCGGGTGTCCGGGTGGTTCTACAATAAAACCCTAAGCCCAATGTGTAAACCCTGCTTTGCTAGCCTGTTTTGGCAACTCGGTACGGCCTAATTAGGTCTTAAACACCCGAACCAAGCCCTAAACATAACGCGGAACAAGTCACCTCGCACACGTGCACACAACCGCAACATCAACCTCGACGAACGATAACGACACCACCAACATCGGGACACTAACCACCACCAACACCAACAACAACAACAGCAGCAGCAACACCAACACCCACACCAACACTAACACCACTAACGCCACTAACACCACTAACACCACTAACACCACCGCCGCCACCGCCGCCACCACCACCACCACCACCACCACCATCACCACCACCACCACACCACCACCACCACCACCACCACCACCACCACCACCACCACCACCACCACCACCACCACCACCACCACCACCACCACCACCACCACCACCACCACCACCACCACCACCACCACCACCACCACCAAGAACAACAACAACATCAACATTTCAGTGGCACGCAGCAGGAAAGTGAACGACAACGACAACAACAACAACATCAACAACAACAACAACAACGACAACAACAACAACAACGACAACAACAACAACAACAACAAAACCAGCAGCAGCAGCAGCAGCAGCAGCAGCAGCAGCAGCAACAACAGTAACAGTGGCATTGCCATCAGCAACAGCGTAGCAGCAACAACAGCACGAAGAGGAGAGGAGCACGGACACGACTAGACACCAAATACCACACTGGTTGTATAACGGGAAATGGAAGCGATGACGACAACGACCATGACCAATTGACAAGAGCAACTCAGACAAAACAGAGACAACAACAAAGACACCAACAACTACAGCAACAACAGCACTATACCTGAACCCGAGAGCTCGGCACGCAAACCAGTAGATTATTATACGTGTGCTGTGGGGTTTAGGGTTTTTGGTTTCGGGTTGATGGCTTAGGTTCGACGTTTGCAGTTTAAGGGTACGGTTCCCGGAGGGTTTAGGGCTTGCGGGCTTCATTTACAGCTTGCGATTCAATGATGTAGAGGGTTCGAAGATTCATGTCGATGATCATGCTCCGTCATGCTCCCGAACATGGTAGACATATTCTTAAACGTAACACATCCAAAGCCCTGATTTCATTGTTGGGGATTGAGCCTGAGAAACCCCCAGGATCTCGATCCCTAAACCCCAAACCCTAACCGACCCCAGGCCCTCAGACCCTACCTGTAGCCGGAAAGACCTACCTTTTTGGGTTGCTTATTATGGTTTCTATATATAGTTCCTTAAAAAGGTAGGTCTTTTCGGCTACAGGTAAACCCTAAACACCGGCAAGCCAGGTCAGTATGTCAAGTGCTGCACCTCTTCTGCGGCACCAGCTTTATCTACTTGCACAGAAGAATGCGGGCCAGGAGCGTATGAGTCAGGATTTAGGATTTGGGGGCATGTTTAGTGGGCTCAGAGATGGTTGTTGCGGCCTTGGTGGCCAGACGTTAGCATCACGTGTTTGTTGGAAGCAGTCTTGCACATACTATCTTTTCATAGGTACGGTGAGCCCCTAATGCTAAACCCTATAACCCAAGCCTTGAATGAGAAGGCCGAAACCTTAAACCCTAAGCCCTAAGTCTTGATTGGTCTGCATGTCGTGGTGTTGCAACCAGAGGCAGTGGTTGAGGGGAGTATGTCGTTATACTTGTATTGCTGGTGTAGATGTTTAAGGGGCTACTGACAATCTCGCTTTCGTATGTTTATGATGTTGTCGTTGCTTTTGATAGTGGTTGCAGTTGCGGTTGTGGTTGTGGTGGTTGTTTGTTGCTGTTGGTTGTTGGTTGCTTCTGTTGGTTGTTGCTACTTGTCGTGGTGATTAGAATATCAGTTGGCTTTAAAGTAATCCCTATACAGGTACTTTGGGGCCAAGTTATATACTTTTCGGGTACATGGACCCTTGGGGTGATTGGCAGTAGTAGGGTAGCTTCAGCTAGACTTACTGCTGGCCGGATCAGCCGTTCAGTCGTCTCGTCGTGCTCCCGTTGGGCCTCGGATTCTTCGTAGCACGGTTTAAGGGTTTGGGGGTTCAGGGTTTAGGGTAGGTGCCCGGGGGGCAGTTTTAGATTGTAGACGCCTCACAAGTAGATCTGAATCATGGTTTCGGCGGCTGTGAGGGGACTACATACAACCGGAAATCCGAAATCTTAGCCTCAAGCGCTGAAGCATGACTCCTAAACCAAACCAACCCCTGAAAAAACCAGAGGCGCCAAAGCCTCACACCCTCACTGGTCCCTCTGGCCTCTCGGCGTTCTGCCTATCCTTCACCCGACACGAAGCCATTTGCTTCCGGGTAGCGACGGGGGTTTGGGTGGCTTCGGTGCTGGAGTAAGGGAGATTGATTGGTAGTTGTATTCCATCGTAGTTCCTGTGCCCCCCCCCACCCCAAAACCCTGTTGCTGTTCTAACCACTGGGTATCTTAAAGCAGGGGTTTAGGGTCCTTTCTTTATGAGCTTGGCAGGGTTCAGTGCTTCAGGGTTGAGAATTCAAGTTGAGAAGTTTGAGATTTGGCTGAGATTTGGCATGCCTCAGGCGCGGAAGACCCCATGGGCTTGTAAGGGGCTTAGGGTTTAGGGTTTGAGATATGCCGAGGTTTAGTATGCTGGAGACCCCTGGAATGGACATGGTTTTCGCCGGATTCCTGTCTCTGCTGCCGTGGCCAAGCATTATTTTTAAGATTCCACCGCTGCAGATCCTGAGGTGGCCGAGCATTACGTTCGTGATCACGGGCTTGGGGTATGGGACTTATATAGACGTTGCCAAACGGTTTAGGCCTTAGAGTTTAGGGGAGCCTAGTGACACTTTTAATTTACCTTATGGTCCTGCAGAGGTACCTTTTCATAAATACTTTGTACCGAATCGGGATAGTTTCAGTTTCCCTTATTGTTTGATATAGAGCCCTCATTATACATAATTTTGGGGACTGTTGAAATCGACACCTACAAACTTTGGGGAGCCCTGCAGGCACAACCCAGTGTAGGGTTTTGGGGCTCAGGGTATCGGACATTTGGTTCAGGATTTGGGGTGAGAGGGTTAAGGGTACGGGTTAGGGTTTCAGGGTCTAGGGTTTAGGATTTAGGGCTAGGGTATTTGCAAAACGTAATTCGTGTATTTATTGCAGCCCGACGTTCCGCTGGCCAATCTCCTTCGGAGACGACTGCAAGGTCAGCACGCAGCTGGTCGACATTTGCAGCACGCCTGATCCACATATGCATTCAACTGTGGCGCAGCTTCAGGTTTTGGAGCTGCGGCATTCGTTGCCGGATGCAGCGCCGTCTTGGAAACTCTAGATAAAGAGCTCCAAACCCCAATCCTCTAAACTCCACAACCCTAACCCTTAAACCGCTTAGCAGCACCTCTAGAGAGGTGGACTGTCGTCGGGCGACCGAAATGGCCATTGCACTTTAAAGCAAAGAGAAGCTTAATTGCCCTGACCCCTAAAGACTCGAAACACGAAGCCTAAACCTGGTAAACTAGAGTCTCCTTAGGACTTATTTTTGGTTTCATATAAATCAAAGAGGACATTAAACACATTATTTTGAATATTCGTCCAAGGGGGTATAGTAAAACCCAAATTCAAACCAAAGCCGCAGCAGTTGGCTCTAGGCCCTAGACTTCGAGCCCTTAAAGGGTTTAGGGGTTTAGGATCCCTACTTAAAGGATCACGGGACTTAGTAACTAGGGTTAGAATTACGGTAACTTTACTTATATCCCCGATAAAGGTACTTATAACCTTACTTACTAACTCCCATGATCCTTTAAATAAGCCCCCTTTCGCCTCCCCTCTCTCATCTCTAATAGTATGTATACGTGCGTACCCTTTTTTCAGAGGCACGTATCCAACTTCCGAGGCTCAAAGCACGTTGGTGTTGCATTATTGACGACATAGCAAGTAAAAGTTATTGCTAGATATTGCTACCACTGATCTTTCTACTTTGTCAATATCATTCTTGCTGCTACAGTTTATAAAATCATGTTTTCGCCATGATGACTACCATCATTATTGTTATTGTGTTGGATGTCAGTCGTCTTATTGGTCCTTATGGCCATTGTGGTTTTTTTGATGACAACTGGTATGAGTTGCTGTCTTAGTTTTAGTCTAGCATCTCGGCCTGAACCATTGTAAGTGTACTTCTCGAGCCCAAGCTCATTGTCACATAGCATTGAGACCATGAGTTCTGCGAGGGCCGCGCTGCGCCTAAACCCTAAACCTTGGACCGCGCTGCCACGGTTCATCAGCGTTTGGGATTCAAGCGTCGGGTTATGATGTAAACTTCTGATGCTAGGCTCCGAACGCTAAGGCCACTAACTCGGTAGCTTCCAACCCCATAGGCAGGTTTAAAGGTTCCAAAAGCCGAGCAACCCTCAAACTTACATCCGACGAGCCACAAACTGTGGCCGGGCACCAGAGGACCAAAATAACCCACATCTCGGAATCGAGGTATATCCCTAAGGGTCCATGTACCCAACTAGTATATACTTTGGCCTTAACGCATTCTCTATGTAGTTGCATTGGGCCCAAAGTATATACTATCTGGGCACATGGACCCTTAGGGTATGTGTGATCGAACTTGAGATCCCCATCAGTGGAGTACCCTAACCCCCAAACAACATCGCAGCCCTTCGCAGCTAAACGTCGCAGCTATATAGGAGGCTGAAGAAACCGTGATATTGCTGCTGATGGATCAGGGTCTGAGGAATTGATCTCTTAAGCAGGCCCTATAGTCAACCCTGACCCCCGGTCATTGCTTAAGATTGTTTTGCGGCCAAACCCTAAGCCCTTAATCCCCATCTTTGCTGTAGCTGAGATCTTTTAGGACTCCTCGAAGATGTCGGGTTTAGGGTTTTTGGGGTTTAGAGTTTCGGATTTAGGTTTTAGCTGTAGCCCACAAAGCCCACCTTTTGAAGGAATAACTTTTTCAACCCTGATAAGAAACACTAAAAAGGTGGGGTTTGTCGGCCACAGGTAGGTTTCGGCCCTAAACCTAAAGCCTAAACCCCAAGTGAAAGTCTGAACCTTACCTTTCTCGCTTTGGGCCTCCCTACTAAGCCGAACAAGCGGCAAAGAGTGCCACGACACCATTATGAATGGATTTCTGGGAAACCCATCTAGTAGTAGTACCCTGTTGAATCTCATTCAGGCCTCCATGCTATTTGGGATTTCGCAGTATGCATGCGCCTTCCACTACCAGAACCGACTTTTCGTAACTAGGGGTCACCATTCGACAGTTGCAGGCCCAACCCCCCAAGCCCTAAACCGAACACCCTGAACCCCTATGAACCCTAAACCCCGAACGCCTCAACCTTAAGCCCTAATCTATAGTCTCCTTAGGATTTTTAATTTTTGTTCTTATACAATCCAAAAGAATTTTAAATAAATATTTTTATTATGGCTATAAGGGGTGTATAGTACTGGCACAGCATCCGGCGCGCACGTGTGAATGCTGCAGGTGACACCAGCTGCAAGCCCTAGGAGCACGGTTGCCTGTAAAGGAGCCCATAAAAGAACACTTATAATAAGGCCCTTTTAAGGGAGCTCTTTAAGGAATACTTATAAGGCCTCTAAGGGTACCTATACGGGGTTTGGGTTTTGGGGTCCAGGGTTTAGAATTTCGGGGTTTGGGTTCAGGGCATTAGGTAACTCGCTTTCGGGTTTTAGGTTTGGGTTTAGGGTTTGGAGTTTCATGTTTCAGGTCTACAGGGAACTCCAGAAAGTTGGAATATGGTTTCAGGTTAGGATCCCCTATAATTTACCTTAAAGGGGTTACGATAATGATATTCCAACTTTCTGGCTTCTACTGTAGCGTTTTGGGTTTGAGGTTGTGGGCATAGAGATTCGGACTTTTGGTTTGGGGTGTCGGGTCCAGGATGTTGGATTTAGGACATTGGCTTTGGGGTTCAGGGTTCGGCGTCTTGGGTTCTGGTTTCGGCTTACGGTTGTCGCTTTAGGGTTTTGGGTTCAGACTTTGGGTTTAGGGTTTTGGGTTTGAGGTTGTGTTTTTTGTTTGCACTCGGGGTTTGCGATCTGGGTTTAAGTGTTTAGTTTACAGTCCTGGAATTGGGGTTTTAGTTTTATGTTTTGTGCTTTTTGCCTATACGGTGGGCAACTTTTCCTCAAAACCTATATCTTGTAGTACCCACAACCGGCCTTCTTTCCTCAAAAGTTATAAAGCCCTTGTAGTACCCACAACCGTGGAATGTCCTGCATAGGTAACTAAGCTGCCAGGGAGCAACAAGATTTCACTTTTCCCCTGGGTTGTTGTCGAGGAGTAGGGTACGATCTTGACAACTGCCCAAGTCGGGTTGTACAAGCCGAACGGGCTCCCTCCGCACGTGACTCGAACTGCTTCGGAGCCGTGTTTATAGGCTTCTGACGCCATGGACGTAGAATCGTGTATTATATACTTGTACTCCCCAAAACCCTATTACCCTATTCTAATTATTGAAGCCCCTACATTGCCCTAAACCCTCCAAGCCTCGTCCACACAGGTAATTCCGAAACTAGCGGCGAAAATTCGTACCCAAAGGTTCCAAAGTACCCATATAGTAGAATGTAGGGTTTCTATATTAGGAATTATTACGATTTGCGAAAGTCTTCCCCATGACAGTACATAGGACCCTTTAGGGCAATCAACAACAACTTAGAGCGTTCCTGGAGTGTCAGGGTACGTCTGGCTTGGCATGTTTGGAGTTTGGCTACCCCGACACCCAACCCACTTCAGGTGGCATCGGTTTAGGGTTTAGGGCTTCAGGTGGCATGCAAAGAATGTGTCCAGGCATTTTTCTGGTGTCTTCAAAGTAGGTGTTCTCACTATATAAGAAAGGGTGTGGGGGTATGCATATTTGCTAGGTCGTCTTCGTAAGTGTGGTGTTTGGTCACAGGTTCCTCTGGGTCGTCTTCGTAAGCATGGTGTTGGGTGCCAACCCTCTCCCAACCCTTCCCAACCCTCTCCCCCTCTCCCAACACTCCCACTCCAACCCTCTCCCAACCCTCCCTCCCAAACCACTCCCAAACCTCCTCCCAACCCACTCCCAACCTCCTCCCAGCCCTCCTAACCTCCTCCCAACCCACTCCCAACCTCCTCCCAACCCACTCCCAACCTCCTCCCAACCTCCTCCCAACCCACTCCCAACCTCCTCCCAACCCACTCCCAACCTCCTCCTCCCACTCCCAACCTCCTCCCACTCCCAACCTCCTCTCCCAACCTCCCAACCTCCCAACCTCCCAACCCACTCCCAACCTCCTCCCCTCCCCACCCCCTCCCAACCTCCTCCCAACCCACTCCCAACCTCCTCCCAACCCACTCCCAACCCCACCTCCTCCCAACCCACTCCCAACCTCCTCCCAACCCACTCCCAACCTCCTCCCAACCCACCCACTCCCAACCTCCTCCCAACCCACTCCCAAACCCACTCCCAACTCCCAACCCACTCCTCCCAACCCACTCCCAACCTCCTCCCAACCCACTCCCAACCTCCTCCCAACCCACTCCCACTCCCAACCTCCTCCCAACCCACTCCCAACCTCTCCCAACCCACTCCCAACCTCCTCCCAACCCACTCCCAACCTCCTCCCAACCCACTCCCAACCTCCTCCCAACCCACTCCCAACCTCCTCCCAACCCTCCCAACCCACTCCCAACCTCTCCCAACCCACTCCCAACCTCCTCCCAACCCACTCCCAACCTCCTCCCAACCTACTCACTACCTTCCAGTCCAAGCCAAACACCCTCCAAGACACACCTCAAGCCCTGCCTTCTTCCGGATGCAGGTCCGAATTCTTTTTGGGCAAGTAGCGGGGTCGTCTTCGGAAGGGCGGTTCGGGTTTCCTTAAGAATCCGGGTCGGCTTCGGGAGGGGCCCAAGTGCCGATTTCAGCAGTTATCTTCTTTAGTGCTCCCAACCCACTCCCCAGCTGCTCCCAACTACATAACTCCCAACCCACTCCCCAAGCTCTCCCCAGCTGCTCCCGAAGCAATCATATCGCGGAGGCATCCTCTTATTTACTGAGAACACCTCCGCCGTAGACACCAGAAATATCCCCTGAATGTGGGTTCGAAAGATGGCATGTTGAAGAGTTCCCTCTAAGCTTCGCTGCGTATAGAACGTTAGAGGGTTATGGGTCGTGTAAAGTTTCTTTGCTGTGCGGTTTAAGGAACAGGAACCAGCTATATATCAAACCGGATGTCTTGGAATGCATGTTGTTCCTCCAGCCAGTAGAGATGCGCACAGGCACGGTTGAGAGTGTATCTAAATTCAGCGCAGAGGGTAGTTGGGTTAAGTACCTGTGCTGTGCAAAGACATCCATGGCAGCAGTGACCGAGACGCAAGTTTCACGTTCACACCGGCCACTCTGGTTAATTATATCATCTGACCAGGCTGAACTTAGTAGCCGAACTAACATGCTCCAATTTTCTTGGATAGCATACACCCCATGAAAACTGGAAGCGCAACCTTTTGTTGGCCAAGGAAGTCGGCAACTAAGTAACGCACCGCTCTTTCACAAGTTGTCTCGTCATTTCCCCTTAGAGACAACATGCAGTTTCTTCACAGCAGGGTTCCCCTGACTCCTGGCAACATGTACAGCTTGAACCAATACTGTGAAATCGTGGCGTCAGCAGTAGTGGTAGTGGTCGTACTGGTAGAAGCCTGAGGTATTGTGGTTGTCGTAGTAACTTTGTTGTAGTAGTCGTCGTCGTGGTCGTCGTAGTTGCTGTAGTAGTCGTATCAGTACCGCAGTAGTGGTCCTAGTAGTTGTAGTTGTCGTAGTCGTAGTAATAATTAGTTGTTGTACTTGTAGCAGCAGTAGCAGTAGTAGTCGTCGTCGTAGTGGTAGTAGTAGTAGTAGTAGTAGTAGTAGTAGTGGTAGGAGCAGTTCGTCGTAGTAGTGGTCGTCATTGTCGTCGTCGTAGTAGTAGTACTGCGGCAGGACGAAACTTCTTTGTACTCTTCGGAACTGGTCTTGAACACTGCCAAAACCCCCTCAGACTCCCAAAATCCTCCCTCCGGAACGTTTCAAGTATTACAAAAGTACTCAGGCGGTTTTTTGTTTCGGGACTCCGCGTCCTCGCATGATCTCATGGGCACGTGCAGCCAAACTTGAATCGGCGATGCCGTAGTATTAGTGGTAGCTCGTACCCGTACTAGTACTATTTCTAGTACAGTACTAGTACTACGTACTGGAAGTACTAGCAGTACTAGTACTAGTTCGTCGCATCGTCGTCGTACTAGTGACTGATGGTGTTCACACTTCTGTTTTTTGTAGTGGTGGCAGCAGCATTAGTAGTCATAGCAGCAGCAAAACGATTAACAGCAGCATGTACATCTTCCACTACGACCCCTACACCCTAAACCCTTTTTGTCAAGGGACCGTGCATTTCAATCTGTCACGCCCCAGCCCCGATGTTGGCAGGGGCTGGCGCACTAATCTCTGCAGATGTTGTCATATTGCGTTTCTCTCACTCTCTGCGAAGGGCGAGGGCTGGGTTCGTTGAGAAGGACGCACGAAGTATCACGAAGTGTTTGTGTACGATTGGGCTCTAGGGCTGTAGACAACTATCGCGTGCACCATGAAGTGACCTAGATGTGTTCTTACAACAACTCAATGCTGGGGGTTTTGGGTTCTGCACAATGTGCCTTAAACCCCACCCTTGAAGCCAAAACCTTGACAGAACCCCTGAACCGAACTGCAGCCCAGATGCAGAGGTTCAAGTATGCGCTTAATTAGGGTTTAGCGCTTGATATCTACCTCCGTGTGGTTGCATCTACAAGTGGCAAGTGCTGCAGAGATTGTCGCCGATGCTGATTCTATGAGCTTCGGTCTACCTACTCATCTCCCCTGAGGCTCACACTAACCAACAGTTTACCTTGTACAGCATGGTGTTTGCTTCATCACCGCTCTTTAATTAATGCGATGATGCTGTAATCTACGCTAGAAGTCTATTCAAATTCAATTTGTCAATGCCCAGTTGTTAAGCCCCTATTGAACCTTTGCGGGAATCCTTATAGTAACCCGTATAGAACCGTAAAAAGCGGAACGCTGACCCGTTCAGAGCCTAAGGGTTTGTATTTTTGAAGCGATGCCTGTGGCATCTGTGACTGTGACGTCTCAAGCACTCCACGGGACCGTTGCTTGTCAGTCGAAGGGTGTCGGGTTTCAAAGAAAATGTTTTAGGGTTCAGGGTCTGGGTTTGGGCTTCCGGCAACCTATACTCATAGAGTACTCTCATGCTGGCCACCATGCCCCGTTTCTACTTTCATTATTTCGTCGGGAGAAGTTTGGGCTGAAGGTTTGTGTGCAATCCGACAGTACAGGTTAGGGTGTGGCATCCTCAGTGTATTGACCACACAGGCATGGTGCCGTAAGGTCCGGAGAAAACGTATAGGCTGGCCCCGTATATCAAACAATGAAGTATGATAGCAACATCATAACATCTCCATGTAGCCGTCTTTCATTCACTCCGTTCTGTCTTCACACTACATTATATATTATGAAGAGAGCTCTTTGTACTAAGAGAAAACAGAAAAAGCGAATGAAAGAAGCGCGTGTTCTCTGTGCTTAAACTAGAACAAAAGCGAACGAAACAAAAGCCCAAATAAACCGGTCCCCATTTTTCCCAGTTTGGGAAACTCCCTCTATCCCTTATTCTGATTCTGATAAAATGGGCCCCAATACCCTATTGTAATTAGTAAGGCCCCTATACTATGCTCTCGCAGTTTTGTCAGCTGTGCGCAAGCAAAGCTGTTCCCGTGGATGCAAAGCCTAATCTCGCAGAATAATGCGGCTAGCATGAAACGGGCAAGGGTCAGGTTGCTGGCGTTGCTGAGGTTTCGCATTTTTTATTGTTGATGGGAATTTTAGAACTTTGGCATTCCTCCGGCTGTCTAAGGAGTTTCGCAATGTTTTTGTTGTTAAGAAGTATCATATTGTGGGTCCTGGTTCAATTGGATCTGATCGTACGATCGTTGGCCCCGTGTTGTTTTATATACTTAGTTTCGGAGAAGTACTTGTTCTAAGGCTGCTATGGGTTTAGGGTTTGCCCTATATAGGCATCACAAGGACCCAGTAACAAGGTGCATGGGCTTAGGATAGCAGTAGGGTAGCTTTCCATTTTATTGACTAAAGGGCCGTCAGGTACTTGAAAACCCTTCCGTTTCAGTTTCGGGTTCAGAGGCTAAGTTTTGGTGCATTCGTGCTAAAGATTGCCAGTGAGTGCCAGTCTCTTGACCCCTTGTTCTGCTTGTTCTGAGCCGTCCAGATATGGAGACCTGGGCATGCATCCCGAGTGTGACGGCTAAGTTTGGGAATGAGGCTTTAGGGTTTAGGGTTAACCCTAAACCTTAAACTCCTAAACCCCTAAACCCCTAAACCCCAAACCCTATTACCCTAAACCCTTAAATCCCTAAAATCCCTAAACCCTCAACCATAAGCCGCTGCCATCCCATGGCGTGACCCTGGGCACTAAGGATCAGTGGCCCAAGCCTCGATGCCAAAGAACTTCCCAAACCAACCTACTTGGAGGATCATGGGACTTAGTAAGTATGGTTATAAGTATCTTAATTGGGGGTTATAAGTAGTTATAAGTAGTATAGTTACCCATTATAACCCTGGTTACTAAGTCCCATGATCCTTTAAGTAAACCTTAAAACCATGACCCCTAACTCACGACCTTTTGACTGCACTCGGGCTGCAAGTTCAGGTTGGGGTTCAATCTGTTCAGTCTCTACAGTTTCGGAAGGATGCATCTGGCAGTCACCTTACATCGGGTTTAGGGTGTAAGGCTTAGAGCATCAGGGTTCCTATGAATGAACTTACCCTAAATCCTAAACACTCTAAAACAGGAGACCCTAAGCCATCCTAAACCCCCGAACTCGAGCATCGCCTGTTTATAAGCTCGGGCCACACGGGAGGCCACTCTACAGGGAGGCTCCCTTGAAGGGTTTCTGTAAGTTAGGGTTTAGGGTTGATGCAGGGTGCTGGAACCATGGTTTTCTCACCAGTTCGGCGCACAACCGTTTAGGGCTTAAGGCTTCAGTATGCACGGTTCAGGGTTCGCGATGGCATGTCTGTGCCGCACCTGAGCTGGTCACTTTATTTAGCTGGCGACGACAGAGAGAGTTTAGGTATCACAACCATCTTTTATGCAGAGAGCCCCCATCGATAACTGTACAAATTGTCCAAAGTATGCAATGCTTGCAAGGTTTGATTTGGGATAACTTTTAATTTCCCTGTACTATTCTTCAATATGGAGCCCCGAGTAGTAGGTAAATGGTTTTGGGGATTGTTGAAATCTTCACCAATTTCAGATACGCGCATGGAGTATTAAGGCTTTTCTGACGCATCCTTTCGCGAGTGATCCAGACGGTAGATCCGATTCCCCCGTTGGCGCTGCAGCAACACGCCAAACGTGGAGAAGCAATGATTGCAAATCCTGCACTTTGCTTAGAATTCCTGGGCCCTGTAACTCAACAGATATAGGATGGATGGATGGATGGATGGATATTAGTGTGTGTATATATATATATATATATACACTTCCACATGTGTATACATATGTATATTTGTTTGTTTATTTGTTTATATTCATACACACATGTATGTGGGTATGTATATTTATACATATATATATATATGTACACACATTCGCATTCGCATACACATACATACCAACCTAGCTACCTAACTACATACGTACATGCATACCAGTGCATTTTTACAATACATAATGCATATTCGATGGCTGCCCTATACCCACACTTCCGTCATACGACGGTTCTTGAGTCGATCTGGTGGCAGCGAATATCCTGAATTGTCCACGATTCGCCTTGCAATTTCAGCCTCCTTAAACCCTAAACCCTGAACTGCTTGTCTGCTGGCCATCGGATCTGCAAGCAGTCGGGAAAGACTCTTTCCAATAACCTATACCGCTTGAATGCGTTTGGCTGTGTGGGCTGGCCATGGACTTCATTCAACTTTTTCAGGCAAGGCTCCCCCTGATCTTTTCGGGGTCTTTGCTTTCCTGTGCCTCCCCTGGAAAGATCTGGGTACCTTTGGGTTTGGGCTTGGGCTCCCAAAATACCCAAAAGCCGTTTATGGCCAGAAGTGCTTACCAAAGCCCGCTAATCCTTTAACCTGCACCCACAGGGTTTAGGGTTTAGGGGGGCAGGTGGAACACCCGGACCGTGAGGGTAAAGCAGGAGGGTTAGGATTCGAAACATTCAGGCCTTGAACTAAAGGTTAACCTTTTTGGTTAAAATAGGGATTGCATAGGGACGGTACTACCCCAAAAAGGTTAAAAGTTACCTACTCTACTATTACTACTACTTGCACTTGCACCTTGGGGCTTTAGCGGTTTAGCGTTTAGGGTTCTTCAACTACCACAACCGAATATTTTGTTGTTCCCTATTCTAAACCCAATTATAGACTGTTTAGGGACCCTACAGCACGTGGATTTTGGAAGCTAAAGACCTTGAGCCCTATAACCTGAAGCCTTAATTTAAACCTTGAACTTCACCCTGAAACCCAATTCCGAAGCCTCAATCCCAAAACCTGAAGCCCTAACTAAACCCTGGACCCTAACCTTGAACAAGCCTTAACCCTAGGAGGACCAAAACAGAACCCCAGAGCTTGGGTACGGCCCCCACTCAGTAACAGTTGGATAATATATTCATAACATAGACATATAAGGCCCGTAATAGTAGCCCTATTATAGACTACCTTAAACCCTAAACCCGGATAATGTTCATAATATAGACATATATGGCCCTTAATAGTAGCCCGATTATAGACTACCTTAAACCCTAAACCCTAAACCCTAAACCTGTTACTGTATGGGACCCAGAAGCCCAGAACCATTGAGTGCCTGAGTCGCAGATGAACCATCGCTGGGGCAGAACCGAGACTCCCGACCCCCCTGAGCTACGAGGCTTTAGGGCTTTTGCTATAGCCTCATTAGAATTATATATATATATATACATAGTTATATAGTTATATAGTCTTTATTCATATAAAACCCAAGAGAATATTAAATACTATTTTGTTTTTATTATGGTTCTAAGGAGGGTGTGAGTTCGAGCAAATGACTAGGATGCCCAGTATTACCCTTATTCCTTTTTTGTAGTCCAAAAAGGGAGCCCTTCTGGTTCCTAGGTTATTGGGCATCCTAGATGATGCATATTCCCTGGACCACGAGCCATCCTAAACCTGCCTGAAACGACTGTAGGTTCTTATTCTAAACCCTACCGTATTTTTTTAGCAGAGCCCTTTTTAGCAGAGCCCGGTCAAAAACGTTGGTTTTGCTAGTTCAAGGGTGAATCACGCAAAGGTGTGTTTGGAGTCTCCAGGTACTGTAGTAAAGCATGTCGTTTAATCGGCTTCGTTTCGCCATTTCCCCTCAGAGACGACGCCGAGTCAAGAGAAAAAGGCAGTCTGAGGGATTTAGGCTTTACCCTAACAGTACTAGACTAGACGTCCAGAATCCCAAAGTTGATGATAGTAATGGCCTTCGCTATTCCCTTAAAAGGTAGGTGTGTTGGGTCTGAGTCTTCTGTGGAGAGGTTGGGGTGTAGGTTTTGCTGGAACCCTAAACCCCACGGTGTAAACCCTAAGCCTGTAATCGAACCTGAACTCGCGGTACCTATCGACGATTTGGGCCCCTTTGCAAGCTGGAGAGGCCCAAAACAGGGGTTGAATGTTCTGTGATTCTTTCGGCACGTATACGGTCTATTTCAGAAGGTTGGAAGGTTGTTGAGACAATTAATAATAATTACCAGCCTTTACAACGCACACCAAAACCCGTTTACTGTTTTGGGATTTGGTCTTGGGCTTGGGCTAAACCCTAGGCTTAACATCTTGAACCCTTAATTAAGGCTTAGCACGGCCGTCATTCCGCCTCATGCAGTTTTCCGTCGCGGGCACGCCAGGCATCTGGAGAAGGGGCTCTATAGAGAAAGCCCCCTACCCTGAACCCCACCCTGAACTACAGAATCCGTGGTTTTTTTTGCAAGGTAACTATAAGTAAATGCTTGATTATGTTAGTTTAAGGCAAACTTTATACTCCAAAACCCAGACCCTCAACCCTCACCCCGAAAGAAGGCAAAACATCTGAGCATCTTCGGGCCTTTTGGGTTTCAGACCCTGCACCAGAAGACGGGCTCAAGCCACCCTTCGTGCTTGCCCTGGGCGCTTGTGTGGATGACCAATGCAGCTGGGTTCTGGAGTACCGTACTTTAACTTTCGTTTCTTGAGCGGCTCCTGAAAGGAACCATTGTGAAATCGCAGTTTGCACTTGTTTTGAGTTTTGGACCTGTTCCTTACACCCTAAACCCCTAAACCCTATAAACCTTAGAACCATTGTGAAATATCAGTGCACGTTTTTCTCCCCCGGCTTGCTTCAAAGCCCAGGCAAGAAGAGCCCCACTCCGGCTTTTGCCGGTGGTCAACCTAGAGGCAGGTCTAGGGTTAGGGCTGTACTTGAAGGATCACGGGACTTAGTAAGTAAGGTTATAAGTACCTTAATTTGAAACGCTGCGCGTCGTCCGCCTCGGCCCGGCTGTACGCGAATGCGGCGAGCCCCAACACATAAAGATGCTACATTGCAGTCCCGTGTCGTCGAAAACTCCAGAAAGCTCGCACCTGTCAGCGAGCGGAGGAGGGGGGGGAGGGGCGGGGAGGGAAGGGGGGGAGGGCGGGGAGGGGGGAGGGGGGGAGGGAGGGCAGAGGGGGGGGAGGGGGAGGGACTGCCTACAGAAGACCAAAATCCACTGGAGAAGGCGAGAATTCACCGGCGGACCTTGGGGCTCATCGACACGTTTCCATTTTTTAGGGGGGGTGGGGGTGGCACTGGGGTCACTGGGGAGGGGATTAAGAGGTGGGGAATAGAGGAATCCGAAAAGGAACCTCTGACCGCTTCGGCCGGGGCCGAGGCGAATTAGTATAGTTACCCTAGTTACAACCCTAGTTACAAAGTCCCATGATCCTATAAGTAGGGTTTAGGAACTAGGGTTTTGATTTGGGGTTTAGTGACTATAGGGTTCAGGGCGGGTTTTGGGAATAGGTGTTTGGGGTCTAGTGTCTGAGGGTTTTAGGATTCAGGTGTTTCTTGAAGGAGCCTGGCTTGGTTCTGGATGGTGCTTGTAGGTTTGCTTGGGTATGGTTGTCCATACCGGGAGCCTGTATCGTTAGGTTGGTTAATCCCAGGGCTTCTTGCAGAGTGTTCTACGCATCCCAGTACGAAACTACTCTACTAGCATCAAGTAGCCGCCCTCAGTCATTTTCCTGGCGACCTAGTCGGTTTCAACAGCGGCATCTATTTTGCCCACATCTCAGCGCGGTGGGGGCCCATGGCTTCCTGCCACCTGGAGCCCCGTACAGCATGGCCTTTGTGCCGATCTCAGCCGCCAGAGACGCACGTCTCCCAGCCAAGCTCAGACACCATGGGCACCAGACATCCGGCTTCTGTCTCTCTTGCTGCCCTCGCTGTCGAATACAGGCATGCTCCAGGGCATTGACATTGACAAAGCCAGGCGGCGCCTGGCACGTGCACCACGAGTGCCCCAGGTGCCACACACCAGGCGCGTGGCAGCCCCTAACTTCTGTGTCCTTTGGACCCTCACAACACCGAGCCCTAACGTATTGTGTCCTTTTCGGACATCTGCAGACCATTAAGCCCAGAGGGTGCATATACACTCCTATTGTAGAACTGGGTCCCCAAAACCATAGTGGGGATTGGTTTTTAGCGCCTGGTCCCATACTAGTAGTGTATATGAACCCTCAGCAAAGGTACGCTTGTTGGGAGACGGAGACAACCTTAACTCGGAATACTTCAGAGGGGTTGGGAACAAGCCTCCTAGGCACTTTTGCGCCAGTGGGAACCCTGGCGGAGATCGAGCTTTCGGCTTTATGGTTTCGGCTTTCTTTAAGGGCCCTAATATCAGGATCCCAATCAAACCCCTTTCAAGGTTGGCTCTAGACAGATTTCCTGACCCGACCTACCTACAACAAGCGATATGCGTGCTTACAGAGTTTACAGGTGGACATAAAGATAGCTATGTGACTGTGTTGTTACTTTTTCAAAGCTGCATCCCTAAACCCCAGCGTACCATAGATCGTGGCTACTTTAGGTACACCAGGAGCACCAAACTCAAAGCCTCCCTCCGTGGCTGTCAAGGGTTTCTTCAGTTACTCAACCCTGACTCTCCCTAGAAAGGGTCATGCCATAGGAGGTTTACTATGGTACCTACTTTTCCGTATGGAGATGCTAGCCACACAAACTAGGTATCCTAAACGAAGGGAAGGGTTTCGCAAGGCTAGGTACACGCCTTTGGGACATGTGTTGTTTTCCACTGTTGGGTTTAATAAGAAGACCTTATGACCGAATAGTTGCCAAAGGCTTGAAATCAAAGAGCCAGCGCCTAACCCTGAAATCCCCCGTATTTTTTGCATTGGTGTTGCGGCTGGCAAGTTCCAAAGAATCGAAGTGCGAGTCCTCAGAGAGCCCTCAGCCAGCCGTTGCGACCTGAAGACATGTCTCCAAGGGTCAGGATTTAGGGTTTAAGGGTTTGGGGTTTAGGATTTAAGGTTTAAGGGTTTAGTCCAAGATTTAGTCCATGTGCCCAATGGATACACTGATAACTTGAATTAAAGTACCGCCTACGGGCTGTGCGGCCCTAGTGTGTGTACTAGATACGTACATGGACCACCTGAAACCTAAGACCCTACTTGTAGACCCGGAGGCCCTAAACCCTAAGCCGCAAACCCTAGACCCTAAGTACCCTAAACCCATATGGGAGTTTCCGAAAATCAGGGACCCTAATCTAGCACCTTAAATAGTAGGATCCTTGTTATAAGGGCTCCAAAAAACGGTACCCCTAGTATTCGGAAACCTTAAACCCTAAACCCTAAACCCTTTGTAGAACCCTTTTGATCCCTTTAAGGAACCCTTAAGGGATCCCTTCTTTCAGGTACCCATATGCAATTGTCGGAAACCCTAAACCCTTTGGTGAGCTTCTTCGACCAGGCCGACATTGTGCCCAGCGAGCTGCTGAAAGCAGCTGTGGCGAAGAAAAGGGAAGAGGCCTGGGCTCTGCGGGGTTGGGTTGGGTTTAGGTTTAGGGTTCAGGGTCTAGGATTTAGGGTGTAGGGTTTAGGAGGTTTAAAGGTATCGATTTGGGATAACTGGTAGTTTCCGTTATTGTTTAAGGTAGAGATCCAATGTACTTATTTTTTGGCATCGACACCTATAGGTTGGGGTTCAGGGGATTTGAAGAGCGTTCGAAGGGTGTTTAAAATATTGAAAGGGCTTCAAAGGTTTGAGGTTTGAAGAGTTTAGAGGGTTCAGGGTTGAATTGAGGCATTTGGTAGTTCGTTTTCATGCAGGGTGCACGATTCTGCAGCCCGGAGACCTGTTCAGGACCTCTTCCGAACGCCTCGGAGACTAAAGCCTAATTATCGACCCGGGTTTAGGGATAGGGTTTGGGGTTCAGGGTTTAGGATTTAAGGCTTCAGGTTTAGTTTAGGTTCACAACCAGGCTTAGCAACGTCGATTGCACCCAAAAGCTCCGTTCTGTATCCCCAAGGCCATGTACCTTTATAGTAGATGCTTAGGCCTTAAAGTGCCTATATGGGGACCCATTTAAGGCCTAAGTATGTACTATAAAGGTCCATGGAGCCTTTGGGTATTACACCGAAGTAATCGAATTCACCCGACGCCTGAAACCGACCGACACAACTGCGCAGCCAGAGCCCTGATCTTGTTGGTTTAATCAAAGCGGCAAAGGAGGGACCCTTAATAAGGACCCCTACCCTATAATGGGGCTATGTAATGGGTATATAATGGCTATATTAAGGGTAATTAATTATATACCTAGGGGTCCTTATTAAGGGTCCCTCCTTTTACCCTTGGATTTAAGGTTCTCGGGTTTAGGGCTTAGAAGAGTCGAGCATCTCTGCTCCAGGTCTCTGCCGCCAGGGAGGCCGCGAAGGAAGGAGATAGCCCTCAACATCAGAGAGCTCCTTGGTGGCGCGAAGCTAGGCGACTTAGGTGAGCAGCTGTGGGAACACAAATTGTGAATATTTCTTTACAACTACATATATATATATATACACATATACATAGATGTATGTATACACTTGTGTATGTGTTTATGTCTGTGTGTTTCTAGGGTTGTGCTTGGTTCTGGTGGGAGGGGGCACAGGAGTGGGACTTCCGGCTAGACGGGTAGTTGGCGACACAAGCTTTTCAGGCTTTAGGGGTTTATGGATTTAGGGGATTGAAGGGTTTAGGGTTTAGGGGTTTAGGGGGGTTTAGGGTTTAGGGGTTTATGGATTTAAGGCGTTTAAGGGTTTAGGGTTTAGGGTGCCCGTTCCGATCCCAGACCGCACAATGCTTACTGTACCTCTGATAGACGAGACTTCAGTCAAATCAGATAGCCACGTTCTTCCTCGGGGCTCTTGTGAGCGGGTTTGTGGAAGGATATCCCTGGTACCTCCTGGGTACGGCCCCCACTCAGTAATAGTTGAATAACATTAAGAATATAGATATATTAGGACCTTAACAGTAGCCCTATTATAGACTCTTACTGTAAGGGGGCAGTACCTAAGATATCCCCCCATTCAGTATGTCCTCCGAAACCCTAGCCACATTGACCTTGCAAGGTCGCAAGACACAGGAGGCTGTGCATCCAATTTCTACTAAAGGACAATACTGGCATGTTGCCGGGGACGCATGGGTCCAGGACTATTGAGGTGCAAGCTTTAACCATTCATGTGTGAAACTTACAAGTAAAGGTAAAAGTTCATGTGTGCAATAACAGGATCACCCACCTGACACCTAAAGGCACCTAGCCTATTTTGGCCTGCCACGCCATGTGCAACGCTACATGGGATTTAGGAGATCGCCTGTCCTCCTGACTTTGGTTAAAGGGAACTCCAGAAAGTTGGAATATGGATTAATGGTAGGATCCCCTATAATTTACCTTAAAGGGGTTACGATAATGATATTCCAACTTTCTGGCTTCTACTGTACAATGTCGCGTTGCTTAAGAGGAAGACGTTCAACACTGCATGAGAACTTGGCTGGTCAGTGCGGCATTACACGCTTGCGTGTTTGGGTCTGATAGCTGGCAGGATCTTACACTCTCAATTCGAGAAACCTGGACCCAGATCCGATTTGGGAGTTTCCGAAAAAACGGTACCTGATTTTGGGGTCCTTGTAGTAAGGATCCTAGTATTTAGGGTACTATATAAGGGTCCCCCATCTTCGGAAACTCCCACTTAGACCCCAAACTCTACACTGTTTTCTCCAGCTGTCACAGCATGGTGTAGGACTGAACAGGATCGGATTGAGGGTGCTCAATCCTGAACCCCTAAACTATAGGGTTGCAGGGATGGTTTAGGGTTTAGGGGCGAGGCGCGACGAGTTGCTAGTAGTATTGAAAGGATTCCTGATTATGGCTATAGTATGCTGGGCCCGAAAGGTCTCTGCCGCGAAAGAAGCGCCGAAGGAGGAAGAGAGCCCTCAACATCAGAGAGCCGCTTGGCTTGCATGGGGCCAGCAGAAAATCCGAAGGCTCAAAACCCCACGCCCTACAAACAACTCCAAACCGTTCGACCCCCAACCAGTCGCTAAGCCTACATCCCTAAACCCCAAGCACCAGGAGGCCCGGAACCCCAACACCTCTATGTCCCACAGAACCTTGAGTTGATTCCGAACTGTGCCTGTGTCTTGTTTTTTTAGGGGGGATGTAGAAGATCATGATAAGGTATTGGGTTTCGGGATTTTCACGTTTAAGGTTTCCAGCCAAAGAGCATGCTCAGGGTTGACACAGTTTTAGGGTGATGCGCCACCCTAAACCCTATATAAATCGTTCCAGGCAGGTTCTGTAAACCCTGTGACCCTGAATTGAATCATCTTCCAACCCTTGCATTCGAACTCTGAAGAAAGGGCCTGCAAACCCCGAACTATTTCTATCCCAAACCTTCTACACCCCTAAACCACCGAAGCCACCCAAAAATCAAAACCTTAAAACCCCGCCCCTAAAGCCCAGCAAACCCGAAGCCAGAGGTTACGGACTGTCCTTGGCTCAGCCGGTCCCTCAGCACTCGGGGAGTTCAAAGAGAGCTCAATATCGCAAGGAATGCAACTTTTGGGGTTTAGGGTTCTGGGTTTAGGATGAAGGGTTCAGGGTATGGGTTATACCTTACCCTAAACCCTAAATCCCTAAGCCTAATTAAACCCCAAACGCCATGATATGAAGCCCTCTTGTATCTGAAGGCTTCTTCCGCAATCACGGGATATTCGGCTCTCGGTGCTTCGACTGGGCATCTCCGCACAAGGGCTCTCAAAGAGGGCGGTTTAGGGTTTAGGGTTTAGGGTTTAGGGTTTAGGCAAACGTGAACTAAGGCGAGGATCCATGGGAAGACTGTCCCGAACTGGTGGGTGTCTCAGGTCTGCCCCCGGGCCTCGGGGGTGTCAGGTTGTGTGAGAATTTGGGTACTTTATAGTCAACCCGAACACAGACTGAGGATGCTTGGTTGTGGGGACTCCCTGGCTTCACTTAAAGCTTTAAGGGCACGGGGATACTGATGTTCCAACTTGCTGGCTTCTAGTTTAGGCTGTTTGCATTTAGGGATTCGGAGTCCGGTTGTGGGTGTTTAGGATCGTGGAGTTAGAAGTGCGAAAGAAAGCGCGGGCTTCGCTACATTCACAACAAATGGTGCATCTATTTGGGTACCCTCTGAGAACATCTAGGAACACCATAATTCATTGTCTATGATGCCAAGTAGTACCCATATTCCCTTTTTGTAGTCCTAGGTTGCACCCTGCAAAGGTAGCAAAAAAACGGCCCGAAAGTTAGCGACCGTTGAGTTCAACACCGGTGTTGAACTTAACTGGTTTCACTGACCTTAACTTTTTTCAGGCCTGGAACTACCGTCAATTGTTTTTTCGCTGCCCCCAATGGTTTTCAACAACAACAAGATTCCGAAACACATCCCGACTACTTGTGGCCAGTCCAAATGGTATTCAGCGAGTATTTCTGTCATCTTGTCAGTAAACACAGCAGCCAGTTTGGGGTTTGGGGTTTGGGGCGGGGGGGTTTGAGGTTTGGTGATTTGGGGGTTTGGGGTTTGGAGTTTGGGGGCTTGGGTTTTGGGGCCTCGGGGTTTGGGGAGTTTGGCGCAGTTTGGGGTGGGGGATGAGCCGACGGCCCATTTGGACCACAGTTTCTGGCTTTGTCGCAAATTTCGAAAAGAAGAAGAGCAAGTCGCGGCGACAGCTATCGTACTTGTTGGTAGGTTTAGGTTTGGTTTAGGTTTGGTTTCGTGTGTGTGTTTCCCCATGTGCATTCGGACCTCAGGGCAGTAGGATCGGTAGGCGTTCGGCCACGAAACCGCTACTTCTAGAGTTAAGGCTCATCGGCCCCCAAACCCTACATCCAGCCGTAAAACTACAGTTTCAATCCCTATTCCAAAAGTTAAGGCCAATCGGTGTTGAGCTTAACTGCCCGAACCCTGGGCCGCGAAATTTACCACTGCTAAGCCCTAAACCCCGACACGTCCCAAAACCCTACACCCTAAACCCTAGGTTTTTTGGGGTTTCGGCTCCACAGTTGCCGGGATGAGGGCTCTTTCTGGCATACCTGGACCCTTGGTTTGGTTGACTTTGCATCCAAAGGCCCGACAAGCTCTATAAACTTAAGCTTTGATTTAGGGTTTATGGTTACGAGTTAGGATCCCACCCTCCCCACTAGCAGTCAAATAAAGGGTTCCTTATATAACACACAGGCAGAAATGAACACCAGGGTTTGAAGGCCCCATTTGATAAAATCTTAGCAACCTGACCACGCTTTCAGAAACATTCACCGTGGTACTGGCGTCGCTTGGGGCTTGGGCTTGGTCAGGGCTGATTTGGCTTCTGGAAAGTGGGTCTCAGGATTTTTGTGTTTCGGGCAAGGGGTTGGAGTTTAGGGCAAGCTTGTCTCAGTGTCCGGATGTGGAATGGCCGGCCTCCGGCCGGAAAAGGGCTGACTGGTCGACGACGGCGAAAAAAATTTGCCTCCGGCTTGGCACGGGTCCTCGCCATCGTCGTCGGCGGAAAAAAATTGACCATTTTTCGACCTAGTAAGTCCTTTTTTTTGTCAGATTTCGAAAAAAACTCATCTGACAGCAAAAAGCCCCACAAGGTCCCAGGGAATTCGTTTTTCAATTGTCCCAGGCTTTCTGTGTTTTTCGCTACAGTACTACTTACCAGGAGGTCAAATTTTTGCCGCCGACGACCATGGCGAGGACCCGTGCCCGGCCGGAGGCCGGCTTTTTCCTGGTAAGTAGTACTGTAGCGAAAAACACAGAAAGCCTGGGACAATTGAAACACGAATTCCCTGGGCCATTGTTTAGCCATTTCTTGGTAAGTAGTACTGTAGCGAAAAACACGAATTACCTGGGCCTCAAGGTTTCGGGCTCGGAGTTTAGAGTTTCGGCCCTGGGGTTTAGGGTTTAAGGCAAACCTGTCAGAGTCCGGATGCGGGGCTCGGAGTTTAGGCCTGGGGTTTCCGGGTCTGTACGGAAGAAGCCTAGGCTAGGCCCGCAGGCTTCGCAAACTCGGGCTGTTTCGCTCTCGGTAGTTTGGGGCGGGGCGCGCAGCTGCCGGGTCTGTCCAGAAGAAGCACAGGCCGCAGCTTGGCCAGCGCGGGCTGCACGTCGAAGCAGCCCGGAAGGACAATCATGAGCACAATCTCGAGCACCAGAAAAAGCACAATCATGAGCACAATCTTGAGCACCAGAAAAAGCACAATCGTGAGCACAATCTCGAGCACCAGAAAAAGCACAATCATGAGCACAATCTCGAGCACCAGAAAAAGCACACTCATGAGCACAATCTCGAGCATCAGAAAAAGCACAATCATGAGCACAATCTTGAGCACCAGAAAAAGCACAATCATGAGCACAATCTCGAACACCAGAAAAAGCACAAGGCATAAAACTGTAATGAAAAGCACAAGAAAGAGCACCAGCGACATCGGCCAAAAGTTCCAAACGTTTGATTGAGGCAGTGTGAGTACTTGAAACTGGACCAAACTGGCCGGGGTCCTGGCCGGGGAGCTCCGGCAGGCAGGCAACTCCAACAAAGCCCCTCAGCAACACCCCTCAACAAAGATCTGCAGTAACAGGTTGGGGGCGTAAAACTCGCCGTTACAGCCACTGCCTGGATCCTGACTGAAGCTGCCCAAGAGCGATGCATTCTGTGCTCTGTACCATATCCAGTCCAATGCAAGCAATGCTATGACAGAGATCTGGCCGATGGTTTAGGGCTTAGGGTGGGTTTCGGGCTTGGGGCTGAAAGCTTAGGGTTTTCCTGAGGGTTTAAGGCTTGGGGGTTGGGGTTCGGGCTTCCGCGCGAAGTTGATGTGATGCAACCAACGTTTCATTGATTCGATTCCCGAAGTGGAGGTTGTGATCACTACCTAGTTTTTTTTTGCGGTTTTGCTGGTGCTGTTTTTTGTGCTTCTGTTTGTGGTCACTGTTAGTAGGCCGGGTGGGATCCCAAGCTAAGGGTTTAGGGTTTAGGGTTAAAAACCCCGAATACCAACAGCCCAAGTTCTGTGGTCGTTCTGACGGCAGCCCAGGCAAGGGAAGATTTCCAGTCGTGGATGGAGGACGGGGCTTCGTCGCTTCATTCTTTTAGGGTTCAGGGTTTAGGGTTGTAGGGTTTAGGGTTTGGGGTTTTAGGGTTTAGGGCTTAGCCTAAGGCTCCACGTGCCCATATAGTAGTGTCTACATAGTCCTTACACATAGGGGGTTCCTATAAAGGTACCGAACGGCTTATAAGTATCGGCTATATGGGTACATGGAGCCTCAGGGCAGGGGGTTTCTAAACCCGAAGCCCTAAACCCTACACCGTACAGTTCAGGGTGAGTTCAGATTAGGGGTGTCGGTCTTAGCAGTTGTCGCAGCTACACGTCATAGTGTCACGAGTAGGCACGCACCGTTAATGATGTCAATACCAACACCTTGTGCAATCCTGGCAGACGTCGTCTCTGAGATGATCTACATGTTTATGCTCTTGCACGAGCTACAAGAGAGCAGCACCAGCAACTAAGATTCGTAGAAGGCATCCTTGCAAGAAAGGCTCCTAACCCTAAACTCTAAAATCCTCAGCCTAAACCCTAAACCCTAAACCCCAGCAGCCCGAACCCAAAACCTGGGGTTCAGGGTTCCTGAATCCTTCAAGAGAGGACTTCCACCAGCACCAGCGATGTCACGGCAAGGCGGGATTGACGGGGTCTCTAGAAAAAAATCAATACTAATTACTAATTCCGGAATCCTCAGCTCAATATAGGGCCTTCGCAATGACAATATGGCGGCCTAATTATAGTTCTCTGTGGGGCCATTCGAGAATGCTTATAGATTACGGCCAGAAGACTATAGGGTGAAAGTCGTACTAACTGCAGTATGCTTCTTTCGGGGATGTTCCGGCGATTCTAGTACCAAATGTTGCTGCCTCTGCACAACCTCGTTTACTCTAAAGACCAAAGACCCGAGTCTGGCTTCAGAAATAGAGCTGGTGGTTCCTGATCATCAAGACATGATATAGGATTGGAATAACGAGTAAAGGCCCGCAACCCCCTCAGTGAACCGCATGTATGATTATGGTATACCCGAAACCTTCTTCGAATACTTCGCAGGAGGAGCCTCTTCTGGTTCTTAGTATGGCTATGCAGAATATGCAACAAAAACCTTGTTCTTTTCTTTTTGTTAAGGGTTTCGGGTTTATTCAAGACTCAGGACCCCTCTGTACATCATTGGTCTGATCGATGTGGATGTTTTGAAGTTGCAGTTGTCATACGACCCCACGGCTGTGTTTGCCACCTGTGGTAGGGAGCATGAGAAAAACGATTCTCGTTGGTTCCGGAACCATTTAGTGAGAGTATAAAATATCCTAAAGCCCGCTTTGGTTCTTGCGCAGAAGTTCGAGATCTCCGTCACGGGTCGCGCAAGACAGGTCCTGTTGGTGGTCATCGGGACACGGAGCTTGTGGATGATGGCTCCTCTTATAAATCCCCTGTAGTTGCTCAAAGCTCGACGTGGACAGCACCAGCTGCAGCTGCCCTGGCCGTCAAGCTCCACGACAACGACAAGCGGCGTGAGTTCCGCAAGGACTGCAGGCAAGGTGGCCTCAAGCTCCACTGCAAGGACTGCCGTAATTTCAAAGTTTTAACTCAGCCCGTAACATAGAACCGTACATTTTGTCGCTGCTTGTTGCAGCTTTTGCGGGTAAAGTATCTACAACTTCGGTGCTGGGGCTGTGCTGGGGCTCTCCAATTATAGACCATAAAAACCTAAAAGGCAGACATTTTGTTCGTTGAAATTCCCTTTAATACTAACACCTTATGGAGCCCTCCCATAACGCTGAATCCCCAAACCCTGAACCCCTAAACCCTAAACGCGCAACCCAGAAACCCTAAACCCCTGCACCCCAAACCCCCCCTAAACACTAACTAAATCACACAACCTAACCCCCCCTAACCCCGCCCCCAAACCCTAAACCCCGACCCTCCAAGCAAACCCTGCAAAACTTGCAGGTAGATCTGGAGTCCTCACGAGCGGACAGCCGTGCGTCCCTGCACCTGGGCTGGGAGACATCCGTCTTATGGGTTTAGGGTTTCGGAGTTTAGGGTTTAGGAGTTTACGTATTTTGGTTCAGTATTATGGGCGTTCTTTTATCCTACAAGGGTTACTCTTTGCGACGGGGCGACATGGCTTGAGGGTTTGGGTTCAGGTTTGGGCCTGCAGATCGCTTCTGATACAACTCATAGAATCTACACACCGGCGCTCAGAGCAAATATGAGTTCAGAAACGACGTACTCCCTGTCTCACCCCTGAACCCGGAGCTCTAAACCCTACACGAACTCAGACTCACACCTCGTTGGAGCCTTAATGGGTAAGAGATTGGCTTGGGGCTGATCAGATAAGGTCTGGAATGAACCAATACGACAGCATCGTCCCTTTTGCAAGTAGCAATAGACGAGGAGGTCTTGTCCGAATTGAAGCTATGTTGCCACAATAAGGGGGCGTTTTATATACTGTTGCCGTGTTTCAAGGTTGCTGAGACTGGGTCTCTACCAAGTCAGCCAAAGGCGAATTGGGCCTTCCACACGATTCGAGCCACGATTGAAGCCAATGATTTGCGAGCCCAGGTCCACTCGTTGTAGCAGCAAGACATCGGACTCTTATGCCAGGCACTGAGAAGTGTTGAAACACAGATCTTCAAAGATAATGCAGGTCAGGGGCCACTAGGTACAACTGTGCAGGGGGCTATGAAGAGATTTGTCTTACCAACAATCCCGGGGGAAGAATAATTTGTCATCTTATAGCCCTATCCTCCCTAAACCACTGTATTATGACACATGAAACGTTTGTTATGGTGGCGGTGTTGGTGTTGGATTTGTCGTGTCAAGTTACTGTTGTTGTTGGTGGCGGTGCTGGTGTGCTGGTGTGCTGGTGTGCTGGAGTGCTGGAGTGCTGGAGTGCTGGTGTGCTGGTGTGCTGGTGTGCTGGTGTGCTGGTGTGCTGGTGTGCTGGTGTGCTGGGTGCTGGGTGCTGGGTGCTGGGTGCTGTGGTGCTGGGTGCTGGTGCTGGTGCTGGTGCTGGTGCTGTTGTTGTTGGTGGTGGTGGCGGTGTTGGTGTTGGTGCGCGTGCTGGTGTTGGTGTCGTGATGGCTGTCATGTTTAAAAACATTCTGGCAGTTGTCATTTGTACTTATTTTGTTTTTGTTCATTAGCTGTTGTGTTGGTGGGGATCCAACAGGGTTCCTTGGTCCTGAAGCTCGCAGCACCTGCCAGTTTCAGGTCCGGCTTCCACTGAAGCCACCATGCGCAGCACCCGAAGGACGGGGTCCTGACTAAGGGCCTTTAGGGTCCATGTGGGAGTTTCCGAATTTAGGGGTACCATATTCTGGGGTCCTTATAATAAGGATTCCACTATTTAGGGTACTATATTAGGGTCCCCTATTTTCGGAAACTCCCATGTACCTCTAGCTGGTACATACTTAGCTTAGAAGTGTTCCTTTTTCGGTACCTGAAGGCTGAAGTATATATCAGAGTCATACAGAGGTCTGGGGTTCGGGCGTTTTGAGCGGTTCAGGGTTTCTATAGGGTTGAGGATGTAGGGTTTAGGGTTGGTGCAGGGTTTGGTGTTTGGGTAATAGTCGTATCCACCCATTGCGGAAGCTTTTTTCCCCAGAGTGCTCGGGTTGTCCAATGGTTGTCCCAAACCGACCACATGCAAGCTTCAACGGACGTTCCGCTTCTGTGTGCATGCTGCTTCTTCACACGGTGCCCAAGCTGACTCAGAATTCATGTCTGAAGCGGCCGTGGCGGAATTCGTCTGGGAGCAACAACAGAGTCGTTTATCCAGAAAAACAACCTCCATTCAGGGCCTATGCACTCATACAATTCTACTCCTCGCGCCCGCAGCCCTGCTTAAAGGATTATGGGACTTAGTAACTCGGGTTATAATTCTAGGGTAACTATACTTATAACCCCAATTAAGGTACTTATAACCTTACTTACGTCTCACGATCCTCCAAGTATCGAAGCCCTCAGCGAGGAGGTCTTTGGACCCCGGAAGATGTTGCAGACGCATTTCGGCTGCAGCAGAGCATCGTCGCCGGAAGATGTTACCCCTGAAATCCCCTCTGGAAAATTAGTAGGTGCATATTACTACGGAGTTTTTATACCACAAAGGCAAACCTGAAACATGAAAGCCTAGTCGACCCTAAACCGATTAGACACTGAAGAGTTCACACACACACACACACCCTCAACCGTCAGTATTCGCACCAAGATCGAAATCCATGTCGTGAAACCCAAACATGCAGCCCCAAAGACCTACCTTTCTAGGTTCATAGTGGCTCTGTGCATAGCTCGTTCAAAAGCTAGGGCTTGGGGGCTACAGGTAAACCTGAAACCCACAACTTTCGAAAGCCTAGAGCCGAACTGAACGTTCAAAACCAGCTCGTTTCTTGTAGTCCTGTCATGGGTGGGGGCGTAGTCCTTAGCAATCGTATATCTGGACAAAATGCTGTGGACGCTGTGGACACCACGATGGAGCGAGCGACGGACCAACAAAAGAAAGTCTAGGGTTCAGGGTTTAGGAGAGCAGCGCCAGACCAACGAGGTCAAGAAGTACAAGTGCGCACAAAACTTACCTTTGGTTCGTAGGGAATGGAAGAATAGTAGTAATAGTAGTTATAATTGTACCCCATTCCTCCATTCAGGTAAGAAAAGGCACCAAAGGAAGCAGCAAAACGAGTCCTGGAAAGCCAAAGCCGACGGAGGAGGACATCGATTTCCAGAGTGCAAAATCTGCACTTCTCCCAGCACCCGAACTTGCGCACTTTTTGGCTTCTTTTTGCGATTTTGTGGTGTTAGGTCACTACAACAACCGCATGGTATCTGTCAATGCCCCTATATGAGACCTCCTTCGGGCTTTGGGGCTCCGAATCACGTGGGGCGGACTAAAGGGATGAATGTATAGTCGGTGTGTGTCTTTCTCGGGGGGGGGGGGGGGGGCGTGGTGGTGCCAGTAGTACAAAATACAAAGTTCAAAGCTGAATGTGCTTCAGATGGCTCGCTGAAACCCTTACCGTAAACCTCGAAACCCTGATCCTTGAACCCCTTAAACCTAAACCCCGAAGCCCTAACTCCTAAACCGCCTTCAAATCCTGAACTCTACTGAATGGCCGAACTAATGTTGCGACTTTACCAGGTCCAGGCTGCATAGATGAGGTTCAACAAGTCCGCAAACCTTCCCGTATCCTTTAATGCAGGAATATACCCTAAGTGATGGTAGGATCCTTGCTATGATTTTAGGTTTGCTCTCAACTACCGCAACCATTTTTTCATAGGCTCTCATGATAAGCCCGAATAATTACGTAACTCTATAGGGACCCTGCAGAACACAAGGTTTGGGTAGGTTGAGGCATTCCTTAATACGGGATATGGGAAGGTTAGGGCCCGCCCCTGGCATGCAACAACTCAAGGGTTGTATCTTCGCAGGCCCAAAACCGTAGATCCAACCTCGCCCACCAGCACAGACTGAGGCCCAATAGCCGAAGCCCAGACTATTAGAATCTCTCTGGACCAGATTCAAAACCTCATAAGTTGCTGCCCCCACCTCCCACCCGCTCACCCACCCAGCCACCTATCAACCCACCTAAACCCTAAACCGTAAACCCTACATCCCTGAACCCTAAACCCCTAAACCCCAAACCCTAAACCCCTAAACCCCTAAACCCTAAACCCTAAACCCCTAATCCCTAAACCCAAACCTAAACTCTAAACTCTTAAACCCCTAAACCCCTGAACCGTAAGCTCCATACCGAGGTAGAGCACGACTACGACGACTCCTGGGAGCTCGAGTTCCTCCGGCAGCAGAAGGTGACTAGGTGGCAGTTTGGGAAACTTTTTAACTTCCCGTATGGTTCCTAGCTATAAAAGTATCTATTCATAAATACTTTTCAGAGCCCCAAAACTGCAACCAAGGTGATGTCTTTCCGGAGCAACAGCCGGAAGGCCGGTAACAAGAGTTCGGGTTCCTCAAGGGTATTGTTGTCTAGATACAAAACATTATAGGGACCCAAAAAGGCACATAAGCATAAGCATTTTGTGGGGATATCCCTACCTTATGGGCTTCCTTTAAAGGGGGTTTATATGGGACATCCCTATCCTAATTTTTGCTTATGTGCTTTTTGGGGGCCCTACATTAGTGTCTTCGGACCACCCGGTGTCAAAACATCAGTCCTCAGAGCCTTTGGAAATGCTAAACGTCTCGTGACAGGGCGATGCTTTACATAGGATTTTTGAATATCGCAACCGAGCAACATCAGAAGCAGCTTGAGCGCTGGTTTAGGGTTGAGGGTTCGGGGGTTTGGGGCTTAGGTTTAAGAGTTGATGGATTTAGGTTTTAGGGTTGAGGGTGTAGGGATTTAGGGCTTATTGTTGCTTGGGACTTAGGTGGCCAAGTATAGTTACAATAGTTATAACCAAGTTAGTAAGTCCCATGATCCTTTAAGTAGAACGCTACACTACACCCTGACCTCAAGCCCCGCAAACCCCAAAACTTGAACCCAACCCTTTCCCCTAAGGCGTACCCATATAGTATATACTTAGGCCTTAAAGTACCCATAGATAGAGACCCCTCTTAAGGCCTAAGTATCTACCATAAAGGTACATGGAGCTTTTGGGTTCCTTGATGGTGGATCAGTCCGAGGCGAGGATATTAACAGGCCCATGGCTCTGGGCCACCCGGGCCTTCCAATATTCCCTTGACTAAGGAATCTTCCTAAAGTTATAGGATAAAATAGTTTAAGGAATATTCTTGAGTTTTGGTATAAGATAGTTCAGGGTATAGTCTTGAGTTATAGTACAAGATACTTTAAGATATATTCTTGAACTAAGGGATATTGGAAGGTCTGGGCAGCACAGGCCCATGGAGTCCGACATCACACGAACACGCGTGGCCCTTCTCTACCACGCGAGACAGGAGGGCGGTTTAGGGTTTAGGGTTTAGGGGTTTAGGGTTTAGGGTTCCAGGAGGGCAGTCGTCGACGCAGGCGCACTCCCGAAAGCCGCAACACGCTTCAAAAAAGGTCACAAAGACCTTCATGACCTGCGCGCCTGCCAGGTCGGTGGGTCCCTAGCAAGTCCCCAAAGCAGAGCCGCTTGAAGCCACTTAGATCTGTAGCAGGTTGCCGTTTAGACAGGTCAAGATAAGCGCTTTGATGCACCCATACTCTTCCTTAGGGTTCCTTGATGCAACTATATCGTCACGGAAAAACCGCAGTTCTATACGTTACTGAGACCCAAAAGCCCGAAGACCCGAACCCTTAAGGCATACTGCCATACACCATACATCCTACACCCAAACTAGACCCCAAACCTAAACCCCCAATCCCAAACTCAAAATTCCTTACATGCCAGATCCTAAACCCTGAACCCCACACCCAAGATCTCAAACCCAAAGTCCTGGCACTCAAATGGGTAGTTGTCAAAATTATGGCCCTGTTTTGGGTACCCTAAATATTAGGTGCCGTATTACAATAAGGACCCCAAAAGGGACCATAATTTTGACAACCACCCAAATGTCAAGCAACACTCCATGACAGCCTGTACATGTTGGGTGCCAGCGACTCCAACGTCACTTCGTTAGGGCACTGATCATACCCTACAGTAGAAGCCAAAAAGTTGGAACATCATTATCGTAACCCCTTTAAGGTAAATTATAGGGGATCCTACCATTAATCCATATTCCAACTTTCTGGAGTTCCCTTTCGGTGTCCAAGTAATTACCTGACTACCATATGCTCTCCAAAATACCAAGCTACATAACTACTATCCCAAAACCGACTACCTAATTGTTGGGTCCTCTGGACTCGTCGGGGTAAGTAATCCGTGGTAGACTATCGTAGAACCCTACACCCTGACCTCAAGCCCCCTCAGAGCGGTTTAGGGTTTAGGGTTTAGGGTTTAGGGTTTAGGGTTTAGGGCCTCAATCCCCAAACTTGAACTCAACCCAACACCCGAAAGCGAATGCCCTAAAATCCCTTATAGACGTATAGAGCCCTCGCAACCCCTGAGCCCTTCTAGATCCAAAGTCCGCCAGCTGTGAGGCCAGCCTAAACCAGCCTGGCCATCACCCTCAGAGGCAGCGTTGCTTGTGGTTTAGGGATCAGGATTAGGGTTTCAGGTTGCCGCACTCTGTCTAGCAAAGATGCCGGCGGGTGTTCTGGCAGTGTTATCAACTCCATGAACTGTGTGTAAGTGTGTGTCTCTCTGTCTCTCTCCTCTCTTTCTTTCTTTCTTTCTTTATAAAATTATTACTTTAAATGTTGTTTTTTCTCTCTCTCTCTCTCTCTCTCTCCCTCTCTCTCTGGCTGTCTCTGCATGCGCTTGCAACTGGAAATTTGTATACATATAATGTAATGTTTAGGTTCCTATATAGTAAAAGAAGTTCAGCCGGCTTTCGGTAATCTTACACCTGCAACCCCCAAGCCCTGAAGCTAATTCCCAAGACCCTTTCAGAGCACCGTTTTGAAGATGACAACCTTCTTGGAACCCTACAAACCCGAAGCCCTAACCCAAAACCCCGGATGGAAGCTTTATAGAACCCCATACCGATCCCTGAACGCACATGCCCCGATTCTGATAGAGGGTTTATCGAACCTATACGTACACCCCAGACTTTCCAATATCTCTCAAGAAGTATACCTTAACCTATAGTAGGATCCCCAATCATATTTCAGGTAATTATAATCCTAACTCAGAGATATTGTAATGTCTGGGACTCTGAAGCCCAAAAGCCCTCATGATACCGACCCCTAAACTCCTAAACCCTGATTCTGATAAAATTGCTCATCGAACCCTGTACCTACACTCTGAAGCCCGAACCCGAAGCCCCAAAACCATTCTGGCTGATCTGCGATTGGAAAACAGCCCATAAACAAGACATTATCTACACACACACACACACATATATATATATATATATATATATATTATCGACATACATATATATGTATGTATATATTAATAAACATATATGTATATATGTATATTAATAAAGCCCTGAAGCCCAAAAGCCTTCATGGCAGGCACAGTCGAGATTCTGCGGTATCGGTCCACCGGGCTACTCGACCTACGGTTAGTCTTCAGTTGTGAGTAACATTCGCACACAACAGTACTGTACTGATGCTTGGTCTTGTTACATACACAGTCATCAACATATACATATTATATGTGTATATATATATGTACTTATATATATGTATATACATATGTATATATGTAAATACACACACACATATATATATATATATATATATATACACACACATACGCACAGTTGTGCATGTGCTTGTTGTGTGCATCTTGTTCTTTACCTGGCTTTGTTTAGCTTATGCTATTTGCATTTTGATGTTCTGAAATGGTTAGGATCCGGGAGTTGTGGTTTGGGCTTGGTGAGTTCATTGCTTCTAGGGCTCCACCATTGCGATTGGGGTTTAGGGTTTAGGTTGGGGACGCGCTTTTGGACTTACCTAAAGGGTTAGGGTTTAGGCTCCTTGTGTCTTCAAGGTTCTGCTCCCTGCTTACTGGATAGCCTATCAGTTTATATGTGTTGGGGGAAACACATCTAGGCATTATCATGTCCGGCAGCCCGGCCGAGATCCTGCACAACACCTTGTTTTTGCAGGGTTCTTGTTTTTCTGTGTGACGGCTATGTTGGGGTCCTAAGCAGCATAAGGTTGTGATCGTTTAAGATGATTTGTTTATTGCTGCTGGACGCATAGTACGGTCATATTGGTAGTTGGCGTCACGGGTAGTTTTTCCATATCCTTTTACCGAAAAGTCACAAATAAGGACGTGCATCATGCCTACTGATGAGGCTTCAAATAAACCATGTATCATAAACCCCGCTACCCGTAGTTCTAACCCGGAGCATCTTAAAGCCTCAAAGCGCAAGCTCCGTGCCCTAAACTCACAAGTTTTTATGCAGACCCGTAGCGCAACTCCCATGCACTACACTTACCAAGAGGGTCCATAAATACCACGACTATCGCAGTTCGTTCCCAAGAGCATGGTAAGGATGTTGTTTCGGGCTTCATGCCATAGATGGTCGGAAGATCTGGGCCCTCTGGGTTGCTATAGAAGCCCTAGGACCCAGAGTAGGCCCTTGTTCCCTTTTTTAGGGTTTAGGTTCCCTTATAACACCCTTTAAACCAAAAAGGGCACCCTTTTTCTTCCTAGGTTACTCTTGGGTCTAGCTATAGAAGCCTAAATACTTGCCAATATTTTTCCTTGAAGGGCCATGGGACTTAGTAAGTAAGGTTATAAGTTATAAGTACCTTATTTTGGGGTTATAAGTACAGTGACCCTAATTATAAGCCTAGTTACTAAGTCCCATGATCCTTCAAGTAGGGTTCCTTACTATAACTCTCTATTAAGGCTCCTACATTAGTCATTTTCAGCAGCAGAGGCGCCCTAGACCAATATTGGGGCCCTAAAATAATTGGAATAGGGTTCCTTTGAGGGGTCCTTTAAAGGGGATACTATAGGGATCTATAGTAGGGTTCTATGATAAAGGGGCCTTAAAAATTAGACTGGGGTTTTGGGGCGCATTATATTACAAATATAATGAGGCACCTCCAAGATAGTATTGGTACATATTTAGGCCCCAATAGTAGACCCCAAGAGCCCGAATCCTAAACTCCCAAAGGCGTTGCTTCAAGCCGCGTGCAGGGATCACGATACTGGGTTCTAGCTTTTGAAAGTTACCATAATCAGGATCTATAGAAATTACCGGGGTTCCTTGCCAGGTTTTCCAATATTCCTTCAGTAAGGTATATACCTTAGATCAGTTTGGGGGTTTACTATAATTTACAGTACATGCCTTACCCAAGGGATATTCGAAGGTCTGGGTTTGGAGGCCCCTACATTGTGGTATCCCCATACAGCCATGATAGCTTGACTTCAACGCACCCCTAACACCCTCTTGACCTTTACTTCGCTTTGTGCTCTGAACCGATCTGTTATATCAACTTGGCGCCAACTGGGTGAATGCCCTGTTCGTCCATGCGATGTTCTCGCTGACCTCGAGGGCCTCAGGAAAACATGCGTCGACGATCTACAGGAAAAGGCACCGTCCTCCCCAAATGGCGCAACGATCAAAAAACTGACTAAAAGTTCCGTGGGCGAGTCGATGTCACGTGCGACCGACGAGAATTTGACAGTGGGAGCAATTCCGCATTGCGCCGACGAGTTGGTGGATCAGTTGAAGAGTAACTTTTCATTCTGGAACTACGGTGAACATGGTGCGCGAGTGCACCAACGATTGCTGGGGGCTGCTCATGGTCGCCCTTTTCAGTGCTTTCGAGGGCAATATGGAGAAGATAGCCGCAGATGCCACTTCGATCTCCTCGGCCACCAGGTGAGGAACGGAGTTGCAACCAGTCCACCTGATAAACTGCTTGGAACATGGTTAAAACCTGAGCGGCATTCAAGCAAGGATCTATAGAAATTACCGGGGTTCCTTGCCAGGTTTTCCAATGTTCCTTCATTAAGGTATATACCTTAGATCAGTTTGGGGGTTCTACTTTAATTTACAGTACATTTCAAGGGATATTCGAAGGTCTGGGTTTGGAGGCCCCTACATTGTGGTATCCCCATACAGCCATTACAGTTTGACTTCAGCGCACCCCTAACACCCTCTTGGAAGAGTTGTGGCCCTTACTTGAACTAAGGACTCACAACCATGCCTAAAGCCTAATCCCTCAACCCTACTGAAGGGATCAAGGGGCTTAGTAACTAGGGTCATAATTCTAGGGTAACTATAATTATACCCCAATTAAGGTGCGTATAACCGTACTAAATCCTTCTGCCCTTTGGGTATTACTTTAGCGCCACCCCGTAGGCTCTGCCCAGGCCAGCCCCTAGGCTCTGCCTAGGCCAGCCCCCAGGCTCTGCCTAGTGGGTGTGCACCAACAAAAAAGGTTTATCCTAGTTTGGTGGTGCCCTCGAGGCTCTGCCTAGGCCAGCCCCTAACACCCTGTTGAAATTATCGTGACCCTTAGACTGCTTGAAGGCTCATGGGACTTAGTAAGTAAGGTTATAAGTAGGATATAACTAGGATAACCCCACTTAGGGGACTTATAACCCCAATTATAACCTACTTACTAAGTCCCCTGATCCTCTAAGTAAGGACCCTAAACCTGCCCTAAACCCTCAACCTTCAACCATTAACCGCAGGTTAGACCCTAAACCCTAAACCCTGTAGATCCCTTTAAGGAACCCTATAGATCCCTTTAAGGAGCCCTTTAAGGAACCATACTAAGTCCCATGATGCTCCCCTTCAACCCTTGACCGCAGGTTCGCCCCTGAGAGTTTCACCCCCGCGGCGGCTTCGGAAGACCTGCTGTGCCGTTCAGTGCGCGGCAGGTCGGATGGGAGCTTTGCCGCAACCTGATGAAGTAGGGTTTGAGGTTTAGGGTTTAAGTTCTGGGTAAAGGTTGTGAGGTTTGGGGTTTAGGGTTTAAGTTCTGGGTAAAGTGTTTGAGGTTTAGGGTTTGGGGTTGAAGTTTTGGCTTGGTGTGGTTTCATACTACATTGCCGTTTTCGAGTTTGTATGTCGGGCTACATATTAGCTTTGGTGAGGCGGGTGGCTATGCTGGGTTACTGGGTTTGCGTATGGGGATATTTGAAATTGTGAAAAGAGTCATCGCCCCGTATAAGACATGAAGGATCTTCAGATCGGGCTCAACAATGTTGAGGAACACACCTCTGACGTACATCATACTTGAGGGTTCCCCCTTCTTGGATTGTACTGTAGTGAAGGTCCTCTTATCCTCTATCTCGATTCGCTGGACTCTAGCGCCTAGCGCACAATGCGAAAACCCAAGACAACCCCAAAATCCTCAGCTGAAGTCCGAAGACCCAAAAACCCAGAAGCCATCAACTAAGCCCTTTAAAATCTTATCCACTTATAGTCGACTTTTAAACCCTAAACCCTAAACCTTTTAGTTTGACAAGCAAGAGAACCCAGACCTAGGAGTCCGGGTAGGTTTCGGAGGCAAAAAGGCTAGCCTCTTGAAGGTTCAGCTAGGGCTTCGGGATACAAGACTCGTTTTTTTTGTTGGCGTGGCGAGGCATTAAAATTCGGGTTTCGAAAACCCTACGCCCAGCAACCCTCCCAATACCCGAAAGCCCTAAACCCAGTGATCCCTTAGGAATCGCCTCGGTGTTCGGAGCTCATAAGGCAATTACAGAGAGTGGTGAGGTTTGAGCCCGGACAAAAGACAAGCTCTACCCGATATGGGAGGGCCGTAGAATGATCAGGTTTTTACACGGGCAATACAGGATTTTCTGGGGTATACTAAATTGCAGCAAACAGCTAGACTAGGACAGGACGTTGGGGATACATGATGGTCATGAAGAGAGTTTTGGCATATCAGTCCCAAGAATTTGCACTTGCAATTCAGGATGCGGTCGGCATCTGCCTATGCGCAGTTTAGAGTTTTGGGTCCAGGATTTAGGGTTTAGGGGTTTAGGGCTTAGGTTCCAGGATTTGAGGTTTAGGGTTTAGGGTGGACCCAAACCGAACTCAGCTCCCACGAAGTGTTCGACGTGGCAGACGCCGATCGGAACGCTCAATGCCACCACTTGCCCCGCAAGGTGCAGGTACCCAGATGAAAGAGGGTGTTTATTGCCAGCCCCTAAACCCTGAACCCTTTTACTCTAGACTCTAGACCCAGATGAAGGAGGATTCACATTGCCAGCACCTCTCCCTGTGCCCTCAAATCAAGGCATCTGGCCCCCAATTATTAGGTTTCAAGGTCGAATAGAGGTACCCAGAGGGTCCTAGGTATTGTTATGGGGGATACTTCCCCTAATCATATAGTAATTCCTAATATGGAAACCCTACATTCTACTATATGGGTACTTTGGACCCTTTGGGGTAATGCAGGGGCCTTAATAATTAGAATAATAATTAGAATAGGGCTCTGGGGCACATTAAACTATAATAAATATATTAAGAACCCCCCCCAATATAGGATAGGTAATTATTAAGGCCCCTTTATTAGATAGAGGGTCGGCGTGGAGTTTTAAGACTTTTGAATGAATCTTGGAGAGTGTACATCTCGGTTGTTAGTATGGGGATACGAGTGAGGACAGACCACTGGTAATGCTGAGCTAGGTTAAGTTATGTATCTATACATGTATGTGTATCTATGTACACACATATGTTGTTACATTATGTGTATGTACACTTATGTTGGTGCACACACACACACGCATGTATATGTACATGTGTACTATATTATATATATATGTGCCAGCATCCGCGCACCCCCCCCCCCCTCCCCCCCCCATGGTAATCCCCCTCCCCCCCCCTGTGGTTCCTGTGGTTCCCCCCCCCCCTGTGGTTCCTCTTGGTTTTCCCCCTCCCTTTTGTGGTTCTTCTGGTTCCTGTCTCCCCCCTCCCCCCCTGTGGTTCCTGTGGTTCCTCCGCGTGGTTGCTGCTGCTTTGTTGTTGCTGCTGTTCTTCTTCTTGTTCTTGTTCTTGTTCTTGTTGTGTGGTCGCCCGGGTCGGGAGGGGGGGGATACCATTGGGGGGGGGGGGGGGGGGTCGAGAACGCGGAGCGCGGGCACATATATACACATACATATGCGCGTGTATACATATGTATGTATGTCTGCATGTAAGTATGCATGTCTGTCTGTCTGTATGTCTGTGTGTCTGAATGTCTGCATGTGTGTCTGTCTGCATCTACATGTGTATGGTTGTTTGTTTATTTCTGTGTCGTTTTGTGCATGTGTTTACGCATGTGTGTACGTATGTGTGTCGTTATATGTATATGTACAGGTATCTGTTTATTCCTGTTATGTTGAGTCCAAGAAGCCTACATAGAACAAAGTACTCAACACCCCTGAACCCTGTTTGGGTACCTGTGCTGCCGGGGATGTTTCGGTGCTTGGCACTACGTCGCGAGTCCGCAACGCAATCTTACTTCTCGCTCCCACGAGGTTCAGAATGGAGCTGTGCATTAGCCTATACCCTCCCTAAACCCTAAACCTTCCGTAGCCCCTTCCTTCAAGGAGCCTTAACCCGTAACCAGCCCTCATAGAATTTCCAAAGATGCAGCACTCCTAAACTGTAGCATTTAGGGTTTGAGGATTAGAGAGCAGGTTTTACGTGGTACAGGGATTCGGTTTGGGCTGTGGAAGGGAGGGTGTCAGGTTCAGGATGCATTTTCGTTTTGTGGCTCGACTAGATGCTCGGAGGTTCGGAGTGAAGTATGTCGGCCATGAGACCAGCACCCGCTGCTTAAGAAAGGGGGTGTCTCGCGAGGAGGGGGCCTGATTGGTCAGTAGAATAGGGATCCCAATGAAAGGAGCCTATGCCGCTTGGCTGAGGAGTTTCGTCGATTCGTTTGGGGCATGGCTTGCTGTAGGATGCTGGGGTGCAGCAGCTTAAATCGAAACAGGTTTCAAAACCTTACGTAGCCAAGAGAAAGTCCCGATCTGAAGCGCCAGCGCGACACGACATGTTTCCTGCAATGCAACATGTACAGCGTTGCGGAACACAGGCCATAATTAGAGTGAAAGGGCTGCTAATGCTGTGCTTGCACTGCACAGCGAACGCGACTTCTGGGTGACCAGCTCCAGTTCTCTAAATACTGTCAAACCCTAGCTACTTGCTTGAACCCGAAAAAAGGGCTTACTGTGAGGCAGTACTGCTTCTGACAGATCGGTCCCAGACGTGCGCATTCGCCTTGGCTTATATAACTGGTAGAGTAACGTAAAGCAACGAGGCAGTGTAGCGAGATGCTGCTTTTGCCTAAAAGAACTGCGTGGTTTGGGGTGTAAGCCCTCCTTGCCCCTAAACCCTGGACCCTGCTATCCATGACCCTACTACCATGCATCGTAAACCCAAAACTACCTGGAACCCTACAACCACACTTTCGGGGTGTGTGGGCCCTTATCGTCGTTGCTTTCTGCCCCTTAAAACGCTGTACTAGCGCGGGTACGCTCCGGAGCCTTGTTCCAATTAATTAGTAAGGCCCCATATGCTCAACCCTATAGTATCCCTGCACATCTAGCCGTATTAACAATCCTTGATAAAAACCTAAAGTATCCCTTGATTAAATTAACTGTATTGGAATCCCAATTATATTTTTGGGTCATGTAGTACCTGTCATACAACTGTACTAGAACTCCCACATGTGTAGTGCAGCCTGTAGTATCCTTCTGGAACTGTACTACATTATGCCATCAGAGCCCTGTTCCAAGATCTCATCCGAAGACTGAGCCTCTTAAAGGGCCAGGGTACTATACTCTAATGAGTTAGGATTTCGGGTTTAGCAGGGTATTACGGCTTAAGTTTAGGGTTTCGGGGTTCAGGGTATAGTGTTTAGGGTATCAGTTGCGGGATTGAGGGTGTTTCATGTTCAACCGGGCATCGGTTTAGGGATTAGGATTTAGCTATTGCAGGGAAGTCTTAAAACCCAAACTTTAAGGCCTAAGCCCCTGAACCCTAAACCGTGGGTTTAGTTATTCATGCTGCATTGAACAAGCTTACAGGGTAGTGTAGGCTGTGCCGGGACACCTTAGTTTGGTTTGATGCCTGGTTTTAACTACTAGGCTGCGAAGTGCCTATGCTAAGTATCGCTGTGATGTGAAGCTCGTTGTTTTTACTAGTGTTACAGTGTTTGATGTACTGATAGTACCATCGTGATCACGAGCCGTCCACCTAACCCTAGCCTCTTAGCTCTAAGCCAAGAACCCTAAACTTGCTAAACCCTAAACTCTAAACCCTAAACCCTAAACTTTCTAAACTCTAAACCCTAAACCCTGAACGTTCTAAACTCTAAACCCTAACCCTGAACCCTGAACTTTCAAAAACCTAAACCCTAAACCCAAAATCCTAAACTTTCTAAACTCTAAGCCCTAAACCCTACACTTTCTAAACTCTAAACCCATGACAGGCCTTACAGGAGTGGACCATCGAAGAGACCACGACGACCACCACAGGAACAGCGACGGAGGCGTCCAATTCTGGTGCCTCTTTTGGGAGGGTTTTACGATTTGGGTTGAATATTTCTAGGATTCTAGGATTTGGGGATTCGGTTTTGGGGTCTTAGGATTTTGGGTTGTCGGGTAGTTCGAGGCCAACGGATAGTTAGCCCGGATAGGCTTTAGGGTTTAGGGATTTATCATGGAACCTAGCTGCATTCTGTGGCGGTTCCTACAGAACTTTGAATTCACTTACACTCTGTCAAACACTTCTGCATTGAACTTCACATGAACAAACACGGTATGGTAGCTTAAGGTAGGCCCTAAACCCTAAAGCCTAAACCGTAAACCCTAAGCCCTGAACCCTAAACCCCTAAGCCCTAAACCCTAAAGCCTAAAGCCTAAAGCCTAAAGCCTAGTCAGCTTGACTTTGAAGCCTTTTACTTCTGTAGAACCTCAAAAATATAGGGACCTCAATGCTTACCTATACTATATTGGGGGGTTATAATCGTATAATCGGCGCCGAGACCCTACTCATTATTGTTAAGGCCCCTATATTACCCTAAACCCTAAACCCTAAACCCTATATTAGGCGGGGCTTATGGTTTAGGCTTTGGGCCCGATGTTAGGATTGAAGCTCTACAGTAAACCCCCAAAAGTTGGAAACCCGGATCAAGGACAAATTCTGCTGGGATTCCCTCTATATATATATATGTATGTAGAGATATATATATATATATATTACTCTTGAGGATTGAGGCGACTGGGTTTCAAACTTCTGGGCTTCATTTATACTCCTTGAGAGGTGTCTTCCCGAACCGTGACACTGCTAGTTAGTCCCCTAGACCCTTTATAGCCTCAACCCTAAGCCCCTAATCCCTTGAACCATAAACCCTACATGGGTGGTTCTCAAAATTATGGTCCCTGTTTGGGTCCCCTATTTAGGGTGCCCAAAACGGGGCCATAATTTTGACAACCCACCCTTATAGATCCCTTTAAGGAACCCTTGAAGGATCCCTTTAAAGGAACCCCCTACTGTTCCACCCAGTTCGTGTGTTTAGGTCCCATCCTCAACAACGCCAAAGGCCCCAAGCGAAAGCTCAACAGTCCACGCGAGCCTTAGGCCCAAGGGGCTAAATCCTAGTTTTTTAGGGTTTAGGGTTTAGGGTTTAGGGGTTAGGGGTTTAGGGTTTAGGGGTTTAGGGTTTAGGGTTTAGGGGTTTAGGGTTTAGGGTTTAGGGGTTTCTAAAGGCAGGCTCGTTTAAGGAATGTAGCTTAAGTTACCATGATAGGCATCGAGGGTAATTACTGGGCTTTCCGTGTTAAAAAACTTAGGTTAAGTTACCATGATAGGGTTCTACTGTAATTAATAGGGATTTGTTCTGAAAAAATCTGGTCTACTAAGCTACCATGACAGGGATCAATAGATCATCTATTGGTATAGTTTAAGTTACCATGACAGGGACCGATAGGGACCGATTACATCTAGGGTAATTGATATGGTTTCCTTGTTAAGAAACTTAGTCAATTTACCATGGTAGTGGTCTGTAGTAATGCAACTTTCCTTGTGCGAAAACCAGTTTCAGTTATCATGCTTCGAACAAACACGATGTAATATCAATTCCTTGTTAAGAAATTTAGCTTAAGTTACCATGATAGGGATCTATAACGAATAACATTGATTCCTTATGATGGTGAGAAACCAAACCTAAAGCCCCAAAGCCTAAGAGCAAAACTGGACACAACTAATCTCTGACGTTTATACAGCCCAAACACCCCGAACTTCATAGTACCCTTATGATATGGATACCTTCACAGAAACACCGATCACCTTTAAAGACGCCCGAAAATCCCACATTTTCCAGAGTCTGACTACAGTAAGCCTCAAGGGTTTAGGGTTTATCGGGTTCATCCCGTAAACCCTAAACCCTAAATCCTAAACCCTAAACCCAAACCCTCAAACCCTAAACCCCCGGATACCGACTTCTGCCAGATGTTTTGCCGCCGAAGCCCTACCCTTCGCATCGGCCTGGCCGCCATGCACCCAGAGCCTTTAAGGGTCAAAATTTAGGGTTTAGGGTTTTTCAAAAGGGTTTGCAGGTTCAAAAGTTAGGGATTAGGATTCGGGCTGATCGCCATTTTAGTACCGGATTTCTTCAGCCCTTCAATGTGTGTATGTGCAATTGCACGCTTGTGGTTCATTTTGGATCTTACAGATGATATCTCATAGGTATGTATATACACATATGGATGTACATACGTATACGCATACACATGTACATACATACGAACATACATACACACATGCATGCATGCGTGCATACATACATACACACATCCCCACGTACATACATACATACATACATACATACCTACATACATACAACCATGCGTACTTATGCTACACGCCTCCAAAACCTACATGGTTCACATACAAAGCCTATATTATTGAATGTCGCTCCAGGCCTGTGCCGCGCCTGCGACCTGAGTGTGTCAACTTCGAGTTCCGACACCTCAGAGCGCGACATACTTGTAGCCCTGAATAAGAAAAGCTTGGGTACTGCCCCATTCAGTAACAGTTACAGTAAACAAAGTCTATAATGTAGATGTATAAGGTTACTTGAGACTGTTACAGCATGGAGGCAGTACCCAAACGAACGCCGTCGTCCCACAGGGCCTACACCCCAGAAACTTAAAAAAACATTGACGTTGTGATTAAGGTCAACCTTATCCATGAAGCCCGCTCATGATCCGCACCTGCCATCACCTCCAACTTTCATTAATGCACTGTTACGACTAACTTCAATCCATTCACAAGCTTCACCGTGATCTGCACTATCACCCGTGGCTATCGGTAACTTGCAATAGTATTAAGCTAAAATTCTCCGGTAACAAGGATTGTCATGCTTCCACGCTAGGAAGCTGTGCATGACCACACTGTTCGAGACCTTAAATGGCCCTGCAGTGAACCAATGCCGGAACACTAGCCCGGATTAATGCCAATCTAACCAGCCTAGTCATTAGCGCTTAATTACTACCGCCAATACGGACTTCGCAGTGGCCGCAGTACTACACCAAACTAGCCCGGCCCTGCATTTCTGCATGGACAGATTTCGTGGTCTCGTGTCGGTGTGAAAGTTCTCCTCTGTCGGTCAGTGTGCTTGTACATTACTGTTTAGGGTTTCGGCCTTAGGGGAAAGCAAAGGATTCTTAACTGCAGATACTTTTGGAGCCTGAGTAATTACAATACAGTGTTTTGGGGCTCCCCTATCGTAAGTATAGTATGATATACCCCACAACCCTATTCTAATTGTTAGTTAAGGCCCCTACATTACCGTCACCCTCACGACATCAAGATTGATTGTCCGATCCCAACTGAGGACAACGACAAGCAGAGCTCCTTGACAGCAAGGAAGAAGCAACGCACAGTCAGCGTGGGGCATCTTCCTGCGCGCCTTGTTGTAGCGCACCCCTAAACCGTAAGCCCTATAAGCCTAGTAGTAGAGTAGGCAACATGTAACCTTTTTCGGGTAGTCCCTATATAATCCCAAAACCCTAATTGGCAAGTATTTTCTCTGTGTTGTGAATTCTCCGGCTCCGTCTCAGAGGTTCTTTGCAAAGAACAGTGGCGTACTCTGTCACCCAAGTCGGCGAAATCAGAGAACTATTCATGTGAGCTCTAGGAGGTTTCTTGGCCCTTAACCCCAAACGCTAAACCGTTCATGTTGGTCTATGACGCCCAAACGGTTCATTTAGAAGGATGCAGGGTCATAGTTGTCCACTGTTGTCCTAGGCAAATGCTACTGTATATTGCTTGTGCCTGTAGTGCAGCAAGCTAGTTCATGAAACAATCACCAGAACGTATATAATTATTCAGAAAGGGTCACCCTACAGATAGAGACAGCTGGCAGCATTTAATGGACATTTATTCAGGCTGCCACGTATATAGGCTCAAACGGTTTATGGTTTGAAAATGGTGGGCAAGCAACCAGACCTGGGGGCGGCCAGACCATGATAGAAGCCATCATCGTCATATGGGTACTTCTCTAAATTAGGGTCCTTTTGTAGGGTCCCGTTTATAAGGGCGCCGTATTATTTTGGGGACCGTAAAGCCCTAAACCCTAAGCCCAAAGCTAGATAACTTCCCATACTTGGAGGATCATGGGACTTAGTAAGTAAGGTTATAAGTACCTTAATTGGGGTAATAAATATCGTTGCCCTACGTAATTATATCCCTAGTAACTAAGTCCCATGATCCTTTGAGTAAGTTAGGTAACTATCCATATCCATGGCAGATCAACGGCCGGTTGACGAAGGAGAAGTTCCCAGCGCTCAATTTTAGGGTTTAGGGTTTAGCAACTGCCTCCCGAATTCCAGTGCTTTGGCCAGTTTAGGGTTTAGGGTTTAGCAACTTCCTCCCGAAGTCATGCCTTATGTCCAGTGCTTTGGCACCAGGGAGGTGTATGGACCAAAACTGTTTCGTAATGTGTCTCACGCAGTAATGCCCAGAGATAGGCATTTCCAACAGCTCTCCCAAGTTGCGCCCACAGCCCTGCAGTTTGAACCCTAGAGCATCAATATAACAATAATCTCAAAACTGGGCTCTTGTTAAACTCAAAGTTAGCAGAAGACCGAACCTCATCATTGACTTCACAATCCTATTATGATAACCTAAAGTAAGTTCCTGAAGGAAAACCAGAAAACGCTGCTAACCTTCAACCCTAGTTCGCGAGCCTTGACGTGCTTCTTGATGGTGGTTTAGGGTCTAGGGGTTAGGGTTTAGGGAGGTTCGAGCAAGTTGTAGTAACATCCGCCTAGATCCCCGGATTCCCTGATGACTCTACGAAAAAACGCCCCCCAACACCCAATTCTAGTTAATGTAAACGCGTCCATTACATGTTTGAACAAACTGCATCTGCAGGTGTAGGCTACGGCTTCGAGGCAGGAAATGTGCATTCCAGCGGTTGTGGTCTTGCGATTACATTCATGAGTTCATGAGCATGTAGAAGAACATGCAGAGTGAGACAGAACAAAAGCATGGAGGGCTGATCGTGATGCGGGAAGCATGAGTGATGGTGCTGATGGGCATGTAGCAATGGTGGTGACGAGGGTGATGATGGCATGCACCAAAAACTATTCATGCATCCACGTTACGTAGCATGCCGTCTCATGCTTACAGCCTGGAATCGGGCACAACAGAGCCATCAACGTTTCTGCTGCCATCGCAGCCTACAAATGTTTTCTTGTCTTGACTTGACTATCACGCCGAATGATTCCGTGATTGCTTGTGCCTATTATATAATTCTGAAGTTCTTGAACAAAGCTTAGATCTGTGCTCCTAGAACTGCCAGGAAGTTTGAGTATTGGATCAAAACCCTAATCCCCAAGCCCTAAAGTTGAAGCCCTGGGTCACCCCACCCTACACTTAGGGGTGCTTAGAAATAACTTTTAATTTTTGGTTATTATAATCCCTAAGAGACAGCTAAAATTATAATTGTTGCTAGGGTTCTAAGTTCAGTATAGTACAGCCGGCAGAATGAATTGCTTAGGTTCCGTTGCCATGCCCACGGGTTCTTGCTGGGTAATTGATTTTCGGCAGCAGGGAATGTCCGATTTCGCTGTGCCTCCAGATCGGAGCCAAAAGCCCCAACTCCTAATGCACCCTAAGATACCTAGAGGCCAAAAAAATTCTCAGAAAGCCACATGCCACCGTGTTAGAGCCCTTTTAAACGCATCTGCCACCCTTCATTATAAAGCACGCGTAAAGCTCGAAGCCTTGTCCTCCTCCCAAGCGCAAGCGCCTAATCCCTAACCCCTAATTAACCCTTAACTGCTGATCCATAATACATCCTAAACTCCAACCCCTAACTCCTAACCCTACACCCCAAGCTAAACTTAAACCCTAACTACATCCCAAGATAAATGCAGGCATGCAGCATGGTCAACGTCTATTCCCGGATAGCCATGGCCACTTCTGCAGGGCTCTCGAAGATTCCTCGAGGGCCTTTCTGGTTTGAAGTTTAGGGTTTTTAGGTTTTCGGGTGTAGGGTTCTTTGGGGATTAGGGTTTAGGGTTCTTTGGGGTTTAGGGTTTCGGGTGTAGGGGTTTGGGGTTCAAGAGAATTCCTGTAAGGGTTCCGGAGCCCTAAACTACAAAAAAAACACCCTGAACTCTACGTAAGGGTTCCTCTGAGGGTTCCCTAATACCAAGGTTTGCAAGGTGTCCTTCGAAGGGCGGTAAAGGGTTCCTTTTCATATCAGGGATTATCATCGGGTCGGGTTGTATTACCTTGGGAGTGGAGGGTCTGACTTTGGGACCCCGATTGCCTAACATTTGGAGGGCGACGCCCGACAAGCGAGGGGTCATAGCTTTTCAAGGGTTTCTGGGTGTCTCAGTAGCTGAGTGGATACACTGTACACTTTTTGAGATAATCTCACCCACTAAAAAATAGAAAGTGTAGACTTTTAGGGGCTTATGCGCTCAGCGACTAAGGTGTAGAGGTAGGGCTAGAGCTTATGCGGGCTAGGAGTTCGGGAAGGCTTCCTGTAGGAAAAGCTGGCTGCTAACCGAGCCCATGGGCAAAATGGAGAACCCGTGTCTGTCTTGTAGATCCAAAGGCTCGACAGATATAGGATTTTATAGGGCTCAGAATTCAGTACCTGTAGCACAATAGTTCCGCATGTCGTTACACAACCATGAGCTAGGCATTGCCCTAGAACGCTATCCAACTGCAGGCACTTTTACCTGGGATGTCCATCCATGCAGCTGTCCGGCCATCCAATGTATGCATGCTCACCGTCGTTTGTCGTTGCTACCTCCACCCGCATATCCTTGTTGTCTGACCTAATTTAGATGCACGAATGCTGAATGTCCATGGGCATGGTCGCGACTCCGGAATGTGGATGAATTTTGGTTTGGAGTGCAGCAGATACTCGTAGGCTTTTCCTGGCTGTGTATTTCTTTTTTCTTGGCTAACCAAGGTTATGGTCAGGATCTTGTCATAGAAAAGCAGCCAAACACATTCAATGGAGAATACCCGTAATCCCGAAAACTCTAGCTAACATGCTAAGCCCCACACCCTAGCACCCCAAAGCCCGAAATCCTAAAACCCTGAAGCCCTAAACCCTAAGGCCCTTAGGTACAGTTCCAGTCGTAAGCCTCAACTCAGTTTAGAGGTACGCGGGACTTGGAGTATGTACGAGGCTTCTGTTTTCTACGGGGATTTAGGGCTTTGGGGTTTGTGGGTTCAGGGTTTCAGGCTGCTGGGCTTTAGAGTTTGAGGTTCAGGGTTTTGGGGTTGGCTCACGTCGGAGGAGTCGTCGCCTGGTTCGTGTTTGCAGAGGATCCAGGATAAAGGAACGGGATCTGGATAAACGTACTTCGCAGCTTCGAAGTGACACTGTTTACTAAGCCCCGTGATGATTTAAGTACCCACTTCACACAAGTGAAGCACAACTGCTAAACCCCAAATCCTACAGCCAAAAAAACTTTAAAGCCCCAAAACTTGCAACCCTGACAGCCTAAACTAATGCCTGGGCCCTGAACCCCAAAACCCTGAACTCTCAACCGAACACCCAGGCACCATCTACCAGCGCATGGTCAGGGTCAGCGCAGCCACCGTTTTCGAGGGGCTTTAGGGTTCAGGGTTGGTGTTTAGGGTTCAGCGTGGTTGAAGTTTTAAAGTTTGTGATTCATGATGCTGGGGCGGGCGGCGGGGTTGGTGCTTTGGATCTGCGTACGCTGCAAGACTTTTTGCGGGGAGGTTTATATAAGAGGTTTCAGGTGTGACAAAGCGGAGCTAAGTTGGGGTTTAGGCGCTTCGGTTGGGGTGTCTGGCAGGTTTAAGTGTGTTGTTACTGCTTTACTGACCGCTAATCCCAGGACCCCAAACAAAGCCTAAATCCTGGCCCCTAAACGTTGATCACAACATGACAACATCCCTCACACTTCCGAAGCTGACTCTAGTGGTTCCAGCGAATCCATATCTCGCAGACCCCAGGTGGTTGACCGAACGGCTTCTGCCCAAGGTTTCTATGTACGTGCTAAGGAATGAATATGAATGTTGGCTGAAACTACTGCCGTTTGGGAGGAGGTGCGCTGTGCGAACCATGCGGCCCCAGGTTGTGAAATTCCTTGTGGGGTGTGTGCAGCTGTACACCCTTAATTAGTGTATTCGTGCGAGCGAAAGTCCAGTGCACTTTAAAACAAACCCTAGACCGCTATAAACCCGAGACCCTGCATCCAAAGCCTTACATCCCTAAACCCCCTCCCTATAGGACCCTTTAAGGAGTTCTTTAAGGCAGGGACAAGGTCCTGCAGGTTGGGTGGCTTTGGAAGTCCTACTTGGAGGATCATGGGACTTAGTAACTAGGGTTATAACTAGGGCAACTGTACTTATAACTACTTAGAACCCCAATGAAGGTACTTATAAGCCTACTTACTAAGTCCCATGATCCTCCCAAGTAGACCCTAATCCCTAAACCATATAGATCCCTTTAAGGAACCCTATAGATCCCTTTAAGGAGCCCGTAAAGGAACCCTAAAAACCCTTAGGTCCCTAAGTGCCAGGCTCTTGCTGCAAGCCCTTGAGGATGAGTCGAGTCCCAACAGCTCGGGCCCTCAGCCGGCTCAGCTTTGATGGGGATCTGGGGATTTTTTTGATAGAAAAATCGCATTGAAGTTAGTAAAATTTCTCAAACTTTGATGCGATCTTTATTGAACTTATTCAGCACATTTTTTAAAATATCCCAAGGATCCAGTGGGTTGCAATGGTAGTTATGGTAGTATGATCAATGTTCGTTGATAGTTTGATTGTAGGGTTTAGGGTCACTTAGGGTTTAGTACGGTTCCAGTGGGTTGCAATGGTAGTTATGGTAGTGTGTTTAATGTTCATTGGAGGTTTGATTGTAGGGTTTAGGGTCACTTAGGGTTTAGTACGGTTCCAGTGGGTTGCAATGGTAGTTATGGTAGTGTGTTCAATGTTCATTGGTAGTTTGATTGTAGGGTTTAGGGTCATTTAGGTTTAGTACGGTTCCAGTGGGTTGCAATGGTAGTTATGGTAGTATGTTCAATGTTCATTGGTAGTTTGATTGTAGGGTTTAGGGTCATTTAAGGTTTAGTACGGTTCCAGTGGGTTGCAATGGTAGTTATGGTAGTATGTTCAATGTTCATTGGTAGTTTGATTGTAGGGTTTAGGGTCATTTAAGGTTTAGTACGGTTCCAGTGGGTTGCAATGGTAGTTATGGTAGTATGTTCAATGTTCATTGGTAGTTTGATTGTAGGGTTTAGGGTCATTTAAGGTTTAGTACGGTTCCAGTGGGTTGCAATGGTAGTTATGGTAGTATGTTCAATGTTCATTGGTAGTTTGATTGTAGGGTTTAGGGTCATTTAAGGTTTAGTACGGTTCCAGTGGGTTGCAATGGTAGTTATGGTAGTACGTTCAATGTTCATTGGTAGTTTGATTTTAGGGTTAACGGGTGTAGTATGGGTATGTTACAGGTTTTTCATCGATGTTTACAACTTTCTCTAGTGTATAGTACGAACATGCAAATGTGAATGAGGAAAGCAAATGTGACTGAGGAAAGAGTAACAATGAAGCCCTTTGCTCGCTAAACCTCTCGCCTGCCTAAACCCTAGGAATTGGGGTTGTAGAGTTTGGGTTCGGGCCATATGTGGGTTCATTTGGTTTGTCTGTTGAAGAAGCTGTTTGATACAGGAGGCGAAACCCTTGCACCCAAAAGCTAAAGCCGTCCGAACCACTAAGCCTTGCACCCACCGCACAGAACCACCTACGAGATGTGCGGCAGACAAGTTAAACTAGCTAAAACCTGTTTGTCCCGCAAACCATTGTTTTTAAGTTAAGCTAAGCTAAAGTAGTGTTTATTTCATCATTCAACCCTAGCTAAACTATGTAAACTATGTTCACTCAACACTCAAACTTACATATAACAAATGTAAACTTCCTAGCACCCACAACCTAGTAACCTACGGAGCCTTGGGTCCTTTCCTTGAAGGGTTCAGGGTACGAAAACAAGCTTAAGCTGCACGCTAAACTCCGACTTACCTTGAGACCTCAAGCCCATTTAAGCCCTATAATCTGCACCACGGCTGAGGCATTCAGCCGCGTTCAATGGGCGCCGGGGTCCCTGTGGAATCCCAGATATCTCGCTACACTCTAAAGGTTTATGGTTTGCCCGGCAGCTTCAACCCCTATTGCTTACATTACAGTAGAAGCCAGAAAGTTGGAACATCATTATCGTAACCCCTTTAAGGTAAATTATAGGGGATCCTACCATTAATCCATATTCCAACTTTCTGGAGGTCCCTTTAAGGGCTCTGTATCTTTTAGGGTTTAGGTTCCCTTATAACACCCTCTAACCCAAAAAGGGCACCCTTTTTATCCCTAGGTTACTCTTAGGTCTAGGGGCTCTGTATCTGGACTCTACAGACGTTTGTACTCTGCAACCCATGTGCTTTCTTTCAACCAGGGACCCTGAGATTCTCCGGGTTGGGTCATATACTTCCCTCTTTGAAGGAACCCTATGATTCCAAGGACCTTACAATTAGGGCCCTAGACCCCTTAAGGACCCAATAATAAGGTGCCTGGAAGCCTAGGGGAAGGTTTCGTTCAACGTTACACGTTTGGTGTTTTTGTTGGCAGCTGTCGGGTGTAGGGCTTCAGCTTTTTCTCTGAAGCCGTCGGTGGCTTCTAGCTTGCACGGTAGGGCTTATGGCGTAGGGGTTCAGGATATATGAGGGTTAGGCCTTCAGGGTTTTTTATTCGGGAACTGTATCGTTGACGCTTGGTAGCCGAGCTACCTACAGAGCGGGCTACTCTTCGGCGATTCAGGTGGGTTGTGTCAGTATGAGGGAACTCCCCAAACCGAAACTCTCAAGCAGACGCCTCCTGAACGGAAAAGGCAACCTTGGGTCAACCACTCCAACACATCCTCTGAAGTCTGCCTAGCAGTCCCGTTGCCGGTTCCTGGTTCATGAACGTTAGGGAACAGTGGGCCACTGCCGAAACAGTACGCCTAAGGCTGGACGTGCCACTCAAGCCTAATAAATGTTGGATTGTCGGGGGCTTGCTCTGCCTTATCTGTAGGGGTGTATGGGAAGGTGAAAACCAGACAATGCTTTTAACCCGAAAGCCCCTGGAACCCTAAACCCCTAAATCCCCGAAGCCTAACCCCCTAAACCCCCAACGCCTCTAAACCATAATCACCCAAAGCCTAAACCCCTAAAACCCCTAAACCCCTAAACCCCTAAACCCTAAACCCCCAAAGCCTAAACCCCTAAAACCCCTAAGACCTCTAAACCCTGAGCCCCCCAAAGCCTAAACTCCTAAAACCCCTAAGCCCCTAAACCCCCTAGAGCCCCCCAAAGCCTAAGCGTCTCACAACCTAAGGCCACGGCCATCCAGCCAATCGTCGTGGAGAACTGGGAGACCGGTGAGGTGCGGACGGGGAATCACGGCATCTTCAGGGTTTAGGCTTTAGGGTTTAGGGTTTAGGGGAGTTTAGGGTTTAGGGGAGTTTCGGGTTTAGGGTTTAGGGGAGTTTCGGGTTTAGGGATTAGGGCAGTTTAGGGTTTAGGGCATTTTAGGGTTTAGGGTAGTTTAGGGTTTAGGGCAGTTCAGGCTTTAGGGTTTAGGGCAGTTTAGGGTTTAAAGGGTAGTTTAGGGTTTAGGGCAGTTTAGGGTGTAGGGTGGTACAGGATCTAGGGCTTAGGGCATTTTGGGGTTCAGGGCAGCTTAGGGTTTAGGGTAGTTCAGGGTTTAGGGTTTCGAGCAGTTTAGGGTTTAGGGTATACTTTGGGCCCAATGTAGCTACATAGGGAGTATCTTTCAGGCCAAAGTATATACTATTTTGGTACCTGAAATCTCAAGGTATGATGGAATTAGGTCCTAAAGCCATAATTAGAATGGTCTTTCGGTGCCCCAACCTCGAACCGTCAGACTCTGAATTGCCTTAGTCTTTAAACCCTAAAGGTCTCTCAACGCCTGAACCCTAAACCGCCTTTAAAACTCAGATCCCCTAGTCGCCTAAATCCCTCAACCCTTCCAACCCTGAAACACGACGTCCTGAAAACCACGCCCGGAGCTCAACGCCCTTATAGTGCTTCTATAGAAGCCCTGGACAACCGCGGGTAGAACCCGATGAGATCCCTAGAAGCCCTGCATGCAGGTAGCTGAAATTTCTCAAATCTTAAACTCTAAGCCTTAAGCCCTACGCCCATATGGGAGTTTCCGAAAATAGGGGATCCTAATCTAGTACCCGAAACAGTAAGTACCCGAAACAGTAGGATCCTTATTCTAAATACACCAAAATGAGGTACCACTAATTGTTCGGAAACTCTAAACCCTAAACCCTGTGTAGAACCCCTTTTGATCCCTTGAAGGAACTCTTAAAGGATCCCCTTTTTCAGGTACTCATATGCAATTTTCGGAAACCCTAAACCCTGAAAGAGCCTGTTGAAGGAACCCTTATAGTACCCTTATAGTAACCCACTGAAAGGAACCCTAAGGTACCCCTAATTTTCGGAGACTCCCATATAAACACCCTGAACCCTTCTGGTACCTCAAAGGAACTCTTAAAAGAACTCGTTAAAGGAACCCTTAACAGAACCCGTGAAACCCTAAGCCCTAAACCCCAAACCCATATGCCTTAAACCCTGAAGCCTGAACCCTAAACCTAAGCCCTAAACCCCAAAACCATATGCAGGTGAAAACCCCTAAACCCTTATGGAGCCCGTCAATAGAACCTTCATAGTACCGTTATAATAACTCTTTAAAGGAACCCCTAGTTTGCGGAAACTCTCATACCCTGGCTCCCAAGTGCTCAGTAGGGAATGGGGGAATGGATCCCTATAGTAGTCTCCATAGAATCCCCCATAATAGTCCCCATAACTCATTCCCCCATTCCCTACTAAGAACCAGACAGCAGGTGAACGTCATTTAAACACCTAAACCCTTCTGGTAGCCTACACCCTGAGAGCCCTAAACCCCAAACCCGCAGGTGAATGTCTTCAGAGCCCCTACCCCCTCCCCCTACCCCCCCTAAAGGTCCATATGATACGCCTTGAACCCTCTGTAGAACCCTTATAGAACCCTTTAAGGAACCCTTAAAAACGAATCCCTTTTCTTAAGGTACCCATGTGCCGGTGCCCAAGCCCCTAAGCCCTGAACCCTTAAAACCCTAAACCATATGCAACACCTGAAAGCAACCCTTTAAAGGAACCATACTCTGATTTTCGGAAATTCCCCAAAAAGGAACCCTGCTCTAATGTTCGGAAACTCCCAAAATAGGAACCCTACTCTGATTTTCGGAAATTCCCAGAAAAAGGAACCCTACCCTAATTTTCGAAACTCCCAAAAAGGAACCCCACTCTAATTTTCGGAAACTCCCAACAAAGGAACCCGACTCTGATTTTCGGAAGCTCCCAAAAAAGGAACCCTACTCTGATTTTCGGAAACTCCCAAACCTGCAGGTGAATGTGTTGCGGTTCCACCAGTCGGCAAACACCGTCATCAGCCCCTGGCCAGCTGAGGCTCGTCTCTCCTGCAGGGTTTCGGGTTCCAGGATACGAATATAAATCAGTCAAGAAAGAAATAAATAAATGAATATATATATATATATATTTATTTATGAAATTGTCTATAGTATATTATATTCATTACTGCTCTGTTCATATGATAATGATATCATGTGATGTTATGCTATATTGTATTACATGATATTTTTACTATATTGTAGTATATTGTATTTTTCATACTATATCATATCGTATTAGATCATTATCTTGTAGTATTTTTAATTATCATATGTATACATGTATATATATATATATATATATACCGGTATAGAGGGTATCGGGTTTAGGCGTTTTTAGGGTCTAAGTTTTGGAGCTGTACGGCTTAGGGATTTTCGGGCATGGGATTTGAGGCTGTAGGGCTAGGGTTGAGGGGTTGGGTTTAAGGATATGTCGAGGAGTTCCTTGAAAGGGAGGTTTAGTGGGTATTCGGACTTGGCTTCTGCACAGTAATGGTCGCGTAGTGAGAGCAAAGAAAGTCCTCAGTAGAATGACTTATAATCGCCATTGCCCCTCGTGCTCAAAATTCGTGTGTGTTTAAACCGTTTCCGTTTCCAATTCGGAATGTGGCTGCGGCCTTGGTCTAAGAAGGCTTTTTCATTTCCATCACTTCCGCAGGGTTTAACGGCTTATAGGGCCTGTGACACTGTAAACCCAAGCTAAACCCTCAACCCTAAATCCCAAACCCTATAGACCTTAAACCTTAAGCCTTAGACCTGTAACTCTAAACCTGAACCCCGAGCCCGACCTCACCGAAAGCCTTTCGTAGCTATGGAGTTCACGCGGTTCAGAACTCATGGCTCAGATTCGGGTTGGGTCGTAGCCTGAGCAAGAGGACATGGTACTTCGGGGTTTAGGGTTTAGGGTTTACGTAACGCAGACGATACTTAAGCGTTGGAGTAGGGCTTCGGTGCAAATAGATGGGGGTATGGTGAAAGCGCCACTGACCCATCCTTGAACCTTCAGCCCGAACAGCCAGAAACCCAAAACCGCAATAGACCCTGAAGCCCTAAGCTATACCGACTGCGTCGCAGTTTACCGTTCGGGGACTTCTGAGGCGGACGGAAAAGGATCTTAGCAAAAACAACCCTCAACCCCAAGCCGTAAGCCCTGATGAAACCCTAAACCCCCAAACCCCAAAGCTTTTAGATGGAAAAACGCTAAACCCTAAACCCCTAAATCCCTAAACTTAAAACCCGAAACCGTTTAAATTGGCGACCCGCTGCTTGCCACCCGGCTGCTTCGGAGGTCCTGAACGGCACGCAGGCCGAAGGGGTGCTTCGCTTTGACAACCGCATTCGTGACTGCTGCTTCATATTTATCATGATATTACCAATAGTCGTCGACGACGACATCGCATTCACGTCGCTGTCGTGCTGGTGGTGGTCGTCGTCGGTTTCGTCGTCATAGTAGCAGGAGTAGTAGTGGTGGTCGCAGCAGCAGTAGCAGTAGCGGTGGCCGTAGCCCTAATCTCTCAAACCCTCCAGGGGTTTAGGCTTAAGGGTTTAGGGCTAACCCGAAACCCTATGCCCGAAACCCAGGCCCAAACCCTATCGAAAACCTCCGCCGTCGGCCCCCAAGTTGTCGCATGCGCTCCACTGCAAGCCTAAAGCCTACATATACCTTACCCTACCAAAACCTACTTGTTGTAGGGCCCCTATAAATACCATACTAGGGTTTATAATCGCAGCCTACAAAGAAGTAGGTTACTTAAAGGATCATGGGACTTAGTAACTATAAGTAGGGTAACTATACTTATAACCTCAATTAAGGTTCTTCTAACCTTACTTACTAAGCCCCATGATCCTCCAAGTCTGGTAGCTTCAGGTAGTCTCCCCTAGCCCTAACCCCGAAACCCTGGCAGTCTCCATTGCAATTCCTTTTCTGGTTGAACCAATCTTTTGACGGTTTAGGGTTTCGGGGTGTAGGGTTTAGGGAGAATCTTTTGGTTAGGATCCTACAAAGCACATTTGGTCACACCAAACACAGGAGCGAATTACAATGGAAACCATAGGCAAAGCCTGAACCCTAAGCCCTGGACCCCACTAAGCAATACATAAATCGAAACCCTTAAAACTCCGGAGAACCCTTACAGCAATGGCCTACAGTAACTAATACACCCTTACGCCCTAAACCTAAACCCTAACTGTAAAACCGAAACGTTCAACCCTCAGCTTCTGCGGCCAGGGCATCTGTGAGATGCACGTGCTGTGTTTTGAGGCAGGGCGCCTCCGTTCTGAGACCCGAAAATAGTTAACAAAAAGGCTGGAATAATGAGTGATTGGGGTTCCCTTTAACGGGTCTACACGAAATAAGGGCCCCTGCACGCTAAAGCCCTAAACCTCGAACTTAGTCCCTGCACTGCCCTACGCCTCATTGGCGTCGAGCCCTAAACCTTGCCTGGACTCTACCGTTTCGGGGACTTATATCACAGTAAAGATGCTAAAGAGGTAGGTTATTTGGGTTTAAGTACTTGGTGTTGAACCCTACGTTCTAAACCCCTGAACCCTGAACTGTGAGCCCAAGACACAGACGTTATTGGGTGCCGTACTATTTTTGGGGACTACCCGTAATCATGCTGTATAATTCCCCAAGTCCTGTTCTGGGCTTGTCAAGGCCGCTACATTAGGGTTTAGGGCTTGGGTTTAAAGGTTTAGCATCCTTTCTGGCCTTCTGATAGCAAAAGTCAACAAATATGGAGCCAATAAGCCCTATTCCAAACATCCCGAAACCCTAAACCCTTGAACCCCTAAGCCCGAAAGCCCTAAACCCTAAACCCTTGAGCCCCTGAACCCCTCAACCCCAAGCAGAGGCGGGCTACTTCCGATGTGGCCTGCGCGGCTGGAAGGAGCTGGGCACTGGAACGTGTCTCGCCTGGTTTGCCTCGAGGGGTTCCTTTAAAGGAATCCCTTATTAACGGGTTCCGTAGTGTGGCTTTAATAAAGGGGTTGCCGTAAAGTGTTCGAGGAGGGTGGGAATTAGGGCTTTCCGGTTTTAGGGTTTAGGGTATATACGGGGTTAAGAGTTTAAGGTTTCGGGGCTTAGAGAATGGAAGGCTGCTTGCAGCTTCTAGTTTCTTTAGTTATACTCTTTGTTAGATCTTATTGGCATGCGCAGCGGGTGTTGAAACAGTGGTCGAAGTCTGAAGATGTTGCTATTCCGATACAGTTTAAAGATTTTGCACGTAAATCTCAGAAAAGCCGCAGTCCAGTTCCTTGGTCCCCTGGGGGTTCGTTGTCCGTTCTCAAGCATGACTCTGAATGTGAAGCGGGGTTCGATGCTGAATGATTGGAAGGTTGTTTGGTATCGGGTTTGTAGGGTGAGAAACTCTACCTTCATACAAGGTCCAAGTGCTCACAAAGCGCAGTCCCTCAAGAACCCTGATCCACAAGCCGCTGTCCTAGACCTAAGTACGTGATTACTGGGTGCTGGGCACTCCTATAAACCCTACTCCAGAAAGCCTGATGGAAGCCCGATTCTGTAGCAACCCTTGAAGAGCCCTAAATGCCTTTTTTGATACTGAATCTGCATCTCCCACCCTACTGATTCCAAAGTAGGTAGACCCTGAACGTTAAAAGAATTATTGGGCACTTGTCTCCTTTTTCAGCTACCCAGATACACGCCTCAACTTAGGGGCACAGTGGCTGAACCAATTCTTATGGTCACGACATAAGACATAAAGCAAGAAAAAGCTAAACCCAAACCATAAGTTTGGGTTCAAGGTTGATAAGGGTTTAGGGTTCAGGGTTTACCCAAACCATGGTGGTTAAGGTTGATAGGCTTTCAAGGGTTGAAGGTTTAGTTTAGCTTCAGCGCTTGGGGCCGGCCGCTGAACCAAACCAAGCAACCTTGGAGCAAGAACCTGCCTGGCATAAGACCCCGCAGCCCCAACACCTAGACGGAAGACGCTAAACCCTCAAGCCCAAGCCCCAGACCCTAAAGGGTTCATGTATTCGCAAGTACATACTTTAGCCTTCAAGTAGTCTTAAAGTATACAGTCCTATAACTTCAGGCCCAACATACATACTTGTTGAGTAGAGGGACCTATATACATCAAAGCTGGAGGTACCAGCTGTCTTCTCGTCGCTTAGAGAGCCACCGCGACCTCGTACCCGGTCGACGTCTCCAGGTCTATACCAGCGAGGGCCTTGATTCCGGAGGGCTTTGAAGGGGTTATCTGTTTGGGGTCTAGGGGTTTCGGGGTTAGGGGTTCGGAGTTTTGAGGTTTTTTTGTTGGAAGTTGCGGGTTTGATATGTACTGTTCGCAGTTTTTTCGGGTTCTGCAGAATTGCCGCGGTAACCAACATTCTGGTCACCTCCATACTAGAGAACTTACTTACCCAATGGGGGGACTTTAATTCAACATTCTGGCCTTGTATATTTGGTCAATGAGAGAAGTTTGGGGAGAACACTTTAACCAAGGACTCGGAATCTCACTATAGACTTTTGGTTCGCAGGGCCATAGAACGCCCGTCCCGGTGTCGCGGGTTTCGGGGGCCTGGGTTAGGATATTAGTGTTTGGCGTTTAGTTGCATGCCTCAGGGGGGTTCTCAGTTAGATGATCTTCGTGTTTGGGGCTTTGGGAATCCATGGCTTTGGGCTTGTAGCTCGTAGGCCTCTGGGGTGCAAAATTTGAGAGCAATCGCACGGCAAGAAGTATTGAGCAATGCTGAATCCGCCGAGTGCAGCAGGGCGAAAGAGGAGCCCCAGATATGGTCAACTCAACATGGAGTTCTATGACACACTGGAAGCTCTTCCGGTGGACGCTCTGCCACAGAAGCCACCCACGGGCACGTACATGTGCCGCATCAATCGGGCTCCGGGCGATCTCAGAGGATTGATCCTACTCAACCACAAGAACAAAACCCTGCGCTACAAGTTCCGGTCAGAGCACGACATTGCGCAAGCTGTCTGATTGGCAGCGGAGATGGCGAACTTTCGCGAGGAGAGCCCACCTTCGCCGAAGGAAAGGCACTCCGAGTCCTCCTACACCAGCAAGCGACGTATGAAATTCACGCAACAGCCCACGCTAATCTCTGCGCTCACTAAATCCCAAACCCTGATCCTTGATATCTCCTGTTTCAGCAGGAGCCTACAGCAATTAGGTTTCCGAACAAGGGACAATACCACACCGCGAACCCAATGCAGAATCCCTGAACCCTGAAATTTTCAACCGAAGCTCTGGAGCACATTCAAGAGCAAGCCCCCGCAACAGTTATCCTCACTCGCTTCATCCCTGAACCGCTGCATTTGGCGCTTCCTATTACTACAACATCGGGCCCCAAACGGGCACATCAGCAAAACATTGGATGGGGTTAGCCCATCTAAATCCCTTATAATGTAGCCTTAATAGCTGAGTGGATACACTTCATACTTTTTGTGATAATGTCACCCACTATAAAACTAAAAGTCTACACTTATTGGGGCTTATGAACTCAGCTAAGTAGTCCACCAAGGTAGGCATGTAGGCATGTCCTTGCAAGATGCCCTGCTGTGTCCTTCTTTTGGCCCATACTTAAAGGATCATGGGACTTAGTAACTATGGTTATGATTGCAGTAACTACGCCTTATAACGACCTATAACCCCAGTTACGGTTCTTATAACCTTACTTACTAAGTCCCATGATCCTCCAAGTAAAAGGCACATCCACAGAAGCCTCGAGGCCATGAAGCTGTTAACGTGAATCCTAGGCTGAAAGGGGAGACGGAGGGACCCTTAGTGGGGACCCCTACCCCCTATAATGGGCTATATAATGGGTATATAATCGCTATATTAAGGGTATATACCTAGGGGTCCTTATGAAGGGCCCCTCCTTTTACCCTTGGATAAACGTCTAGCACCTCTTAACCCTCTGCCCTAAAAGCGTCTGAAGCCCCCAAAGCCCGCAAGCCTAGAATCCTTACAGCCTAGATACCTTAAACCCAAACTCTTATACACGAATCTTGGCAGACTTATCTAAACTCGTATAGAACCCTAAATGGAGGATCATGGGACTTAGTAAGTAAGGTTATAAGTACCTTATTCGGGGATATAAGTATAGTTACCCTAATTATAACCCAAACTACTAAGTCCCATGATCCTTTAAGTATAAGACCTTTATAAACAACCACCCTGTAGAAACCCACAAACCTTTCAGGTGGTCTCGTACAAACCTTGTAAGCACCTACACAGAACCCTGAGAAGCCACATAGAACCCGAAAGCCCTAAGACTCTACGTATACGAACGGTACCTTCTTTGGGGTCTGAAGTCCATCAATGGTGCCTACTTTGGGCTATGTGGAGTGTTAGGGGAAGAAAGGATGCCACAAATCATGTTGTCCACTCAGGTAGCCCCAGGCCCTTAACCTTGTTCGAACCCGTAAACCCTAACCCTAAACCCTCAACCAAGAGTCTTTTTTGACACCCTCCAGCCCCTCAGGCGGACTTGTGCAGCAAGCCGTGTCGAATGCCCTGGATGTAGCGGACGGAGCCTTAGCAGATGCGGGATCCCGTAAAGTTTAGAGTTTAACATACAGGCCTAAAAAGTTGCCGATACTCTATTTGGGGTTCCTTTGTATATATATATATATATATAATATATATATATATATATATATATAGCAAATTGACACCACAAACCTATTCGAACCATTCAGGCCCCAGTGTTAGTAGGGTGTAGCTTGAGCCTTCAGGGTTTAGTTTAGCGGTTCAGAGTTCAGGAGTGTGGATTCAAGGTTCTGCGGGTTCTTAGGGTTTGGGTGCTCTCCGGTTAGGGCTTCTGGGGTTTGGTGGTGTATAGGGTGAAGGTTTGGAATCAGCGTAAAAGTTTTCGGGGTTTGGGAATTGGGAATCACGGGGCTTAGGAACAGGGTGTAGGGTTTGGGAGTTCGTTTATAAGAGTCTATTCGCCGAGATATTTCTCTAGCCAGTGCTATACTGCGGTTTGTTCTTCTTATTTACTATTACCCTTTTGTTACTTTTACCTCGGCTTGGGGGGCCGGCATCTGGATTCCGGATGTTTCAAGATAGTCTAGGGAAGCCCTACACCCTAGGCCCGAGACCCTGTGCCGCATGCTTTCGGCGGGTCTTCAGAAGCTTCCTGGGCTTGACGGGCTTGCGAAGTGTCAGAAGTTCCGGAAGAGGAAAGAGGTTGGGTTCAATGTTTGTAACACTCCGCTGGTGTTGGGGAAGATGATGGCTGTCTTTTGCGTAAACTTACCGCTGCATGATTGTTAAAGGAACAGATGTGAGATGATGCTTGGGGTGGTCCAGTGGTGACGTTGCTGCGTCCGTTGATGGTCTGACGGTATACTGTAGAAGTTAACTTAACCAATTACCCATATCATTCATTAGGTTCCTGATTACACTCATGCACCATACCACCCAAAAGCCTATACGAGCAACTGCAGGTTGTTTATGTTGATCTGCGGATCCTAAGCTCCCTGGGCTGTCTGCATCCTGCATATTTCCGCCCATTTTGCTGTGATGCTCCACCTAGACACTGCATTGTCATTCCTTTCTTTTTCGATAAGCTACATCACCATTACATGGTTCCAACAATATGAGTAACGCGGGACTAAACCGAATCCGCGAATCAGAAGGCAGCCGTAGGCAAGCCTTCACATTATTCCTCAGGGTTCCTCATCGGTCATGATATGTAATTATGCGATAGTAAAACTCATGCAAAGAACGTTATCAAGGCCTCTATATAATTCCCTTACACCTGAAGTCTATGCACAAGATCTCTCAGACAAAGGCCGACCAACAGCTTGAAGTCCTCAAACCGTTAGGGTGCATTTTGCTTGGTTCAGGGTAGGGGGTCGGAATACCTGTAATAATGGCCCTTTTAACTATTCTTATCACTCAGGCCTCTAGATGACCTCTTTTGTTTCCAAATCTCCCATTCCCTACGATTAGGTTTTGGGGTTTAGGGTTCCGGGCAAACGTACCTGTATAGTTATAGTAGGTACGTGCGAACCTGGTACATGGTCGCGTCAGGTGCTTTGGGGTATCCGCAGCGCTCGCTACACCCCCGTGAGAGCGCTCAGCTGTTGTAGTTTGATGTAGGGCTTTGGCTTGACGGCTTTTTGTAGGGGGCTTTCTAGGGCCTTTATGGTTTACGGGGTTTAGTGCCCGGTATTGCATTTTGGGCTGGGAAGGTTTGTAGGTTAGAAGAGAAAGCAGTACAGCGAGTCGGGGCCCAGCCCAGAACTTTGCTTCACTACCGTTGATAATTAATCGGTTATAAAGCTAGCGCTCAATGGTTTCGGGTTCGGGGTTCAGGATTTAAGGCTTCAAGGTGTTTTTTGTAGTTTCTGGTCCTCAAACATATGACAAAAGGCTTATAGCTTTAGGGCTTAGGACTCTTAGGGCTTGGGATTTGCGATTGGCTGGTTGGGGCTCAGGGTTTAGGGCTTGAAGTTAACCTAGACCTCGCGCACACTTTTGAAATTAGCTCCACATAGGGCGGGAGGTTTATAAGGTCCCAACGTGGGGGGTCTGAATAGTTAGTAACAATAGTCACATTCCTGCACAACCATACCTGAACATCCGCCACCAAAGCTTCAAGTAGGCATTTATTACCCTATGCTTCCAAGGACCTTATAATTAGGGCCCTAGACCCCTTAAGGACCCAATAACAAGGTCCCTGGAAGCCTAGGGTTAATGATAAGGCACGGATATTCGGTTCCCGGCGTCGAATGTGGGGTCACAATTCAAGGCCTCACTAGGTCGAAGAAGCGTTCGATCCAAGTCGATTCTAGTCCTTGTTCTCCTCATCCCTGAACCTACCTTTACCCTGAACAACCTACCTGTTTAGGGCTCCTTAGTATGATTTCTTTATATAAGTCCTTTTAATGTAGGTTCTTCGGGGTTAAGGTAAACCCTAAACCCTCAAACACCGTTCTAATTGTTCGGACCGCCCGGCTTCGATAACTCTCAGAACGAACCATGGAAAGAAAACTGGCAGGAGCCCTTCTAGCACTGCTATCTTTTTGTGGAGTTAACCCCCTGCACCCTAGAACGCAGGTACAGCATTTTGACGGGCAGTACCCGACTCGAAGATAGAGGTTCACGGTTTAGGGTTCCTCAGGGGTGAGGGTTTCAGGTGCACGGACGCCGCACACTCCTGAAGGCTTCAGAGACATGTACCTTTACTCAGAACGCGTTCATAAAGCCAAGATGCGAGAAAGCACGAGAGGCCGCAGGTGGAAGCCACCGTCGCACCACCGAGTGGTTTTGGAGCAAAGTAGATGGCTGGCTCATGAGAACGATGCGCTCCGAGCCAAACTTCAGTCGTTGCTCTACAGAATTTCATCCTTGCTGCTTGCCGCCGGATTGCACTTGCTCCTAGCTTATGAAGAGCATGTCTTCTACATGGGAAGGCGCTCTGCGGATGCTTACCGAGCAAGAAGCACTTCAAGAGGTGCTCAAAAAATCTTGTGGGAGGCACATGATGCCAGAAATCCGCAGCACCCAGATCGAACCAGGCGCAGCTTTTGATCTGAAATGCAATGCACCTCCTAATGTGTGAATCCGTTCTCTCTCTCTCTCTCTCTCTCTCTCTTTCTCTCTGTGTCTCTCTGCCGTTGCATCCACTGTTTGGGCTGTCGAATGGGTTGAGGGCCGAGGTCGTGCGAGGGTTTAGTGTTCAAAGGACTAGGCTTTAAGGTTTAAGGTTTTCTGATTCTGAGATTCTGACAGTCTGAGTCCCTGGACTCAGCCTTGGTTGATAATTAGAACTGGCTGTTAAAATCATATATTCTAAATTTAGCATAGCCGAGCAGTTAATAATATTAAGCCTGCCCTATGAGCTAACTCCCGGAGGCCAACTAGCGAGGATGTGGGCGAGTCTTGAGCGGCTTCACCGTCCATACTCACACCAATCCTGCAGACTGCCCGAGCAGGTGGAGTCGTTTCAAAAGACGATGAGCCAAGCATCCGTCGTAATCAAGTAGGAGGACCCTACTAAAGCGGGTCCCAAATCAGCTAGCCCTGACATAGACATAGCCTCCTACAAGCCCCAGTGTGCGAACCACCCTCGAAAGGCAGTCACAGCGTGAAACTGCGCTGAAACCCAGACCTGCTACCCTAAACCCTAATTACACCCTCCACCTAAACCCTCTACTCTAAACCCTCAAGCTCTTGCCCAGTTGGTGGGTCCGCCTTCCGAATTCTGGAGCTACGACCCAAAGTTCGAGCCAGGAGCCCAAGCAGGGTTGAAGGTTTAGGATTTAGGGCTTTAGGAACTCTAGGGTTCTAGTGTTTAGGTAGGGTTTAGGGCCAAGTTAACTCTTTCAGAGTTTAGAGGGGTTTAGGGTTTAGGGTTTAGGGTAATTATTGGGTTTACGGCTGAGGGTTTTGTTTGCAGTGGTGTGTCGTGTGTTTGTGTTGCTCCTCTGTGTTCAGGATGAAGGTGTGGGTTTCGGGGACAGGGCTTGTGCTTTCGACTAAGATGTGGGGCTCATTCGGCTTGGGGTTTAGGGACGTAAGAAAGCCCTTAACACCACCTCTTGGTAACCAAATGTAATGCCTGTGCAAGAAAGGCGACGTAACAATTAGGAAGAGTATCCCTTCAGGGTCCCTGTTTAGTCCTGGTAGAACACACCCCAAAACCCTTGGAACCCTCTCTATTAAAGCCTGTTCTTTCTTTTGAGGCAGCAACCCCGCTTGTCTATGGTGTTCTCCGTGTTTGGAGTCGGTGGTCAAAGAATGCTTCGGGATTCCGTGTTTATATAGGTGCTTCTTGGGATTTTAGGATCGGGGGTGTGGGGTTCATGTTTTGGGATTTGGGTGCCGGGTTTGAGGTTGCAAGCTTGGGATCCCAATGAAAGGTGTAAGGTTTGTGGGCGTGGGTTTAGAGTTCACGGTTTGCCAGAGGTTGAAGGGTCGTGGGATTTGGGGGGATGTCCTAGAAACCGACACCACAAAACATACATTCCTAAAGCCCTTCATCCCAAAGCGCAAAGCCGATTCTCCAACGACCGAAACATGTACTTAAAGGATCATGAGACTTAGTAAGTAGGGTTATAATCAGGGTAACTATACTTATAACCGCAATTAAGGTACTTATAACTTATAACCTTGCTTACTAAGCCCCATGATCCTCCAAGTAGTTCATTCAGGTCTGCAGTAACTTATTCAGGGCTTGCCCCGTGGGGCGTCGACCAAGCGCCCTGCTGGCATGTAGTATGGTTTAGGGTTTGGGGTTTGGCACCTGCAAGCTTCAGAACTTGTAGAACACAACATCTTCAAGTCAAATCTCTGGTAAGCCTTCAACCACTAAAGTATGGAACCACTAAACTCTTTGCCCTAAAGTTGTTGGAGTCGCCGAAGCCCTCAAGCCGAAAAGCTTTAATCAAAATCCCTTAAATACCCTTGGTTGGAAGAATCACCTCAGCGCCCCAAACTCTCAATAGCCCTGTAGACAGCCTGAATGCAACAAACCGCAGACTCAAAGACTTTGAAACGAAAGCCATCTAAGGCCCCGGAATCCGTGGGCACAACGAGCCATTCGGGACATGTGGGTTCCCCAGGCTAGAGTGGGTTGGCCTCAGGTTCTAGGATTCCATTTGGGCTTATATTACTACCTAAGCCCAGACCAGCACCACCCTCTTAATCATCATCAGCATCATCATCACCATCAGAGTCATCGTCATAACCGAGACACGAGGAGAGTAGTGACTGTTCAGGTGTCTTAAAATTCGTCTGCGTTTTGGTTCCAGGATCAGGGCTGGGAGCCAAAGGTTCCCGGCGGATGTGGAGCACCCTACTGGCAGGATCATGGGACTTGGTAAGTAAGGTCATAAGTACCTGAATTGGGGTCATAAGTAGTTTTAAGTATAGTTACCCTAATTATAACCCTAGTTACTAAGTCCCCTGATCCTTTAAGTATGTTAAGGGTTCCATGTCAGGACCAGATAGATAGCCTACGTCAGATTGGGCTTCCTGTGTGAGTGCTGGGGAAGGGAAGTATAGGCTCACAGTGCTTCGGAATGTTGGGTTAGTTGTCAGGGTGCAGGGTTGAGAGCTGTCGTCTTCATATGTGCGGTTTGGAACTGGGGCTTGACGTCATCCGTTGTGGAACCCTGTATATAAGAAGCCTCAAAACGTAAGTCCTTACCAGCCTTACCGAACCGTTTGAAAAGATCTTTACCGATAGTTAAGGAGGACCCGCAGCATCGAGGGAGACTGTCGTCGTTTTTGGGCTTCTGGGTTCCAGGCCCAAAATGCGAGACTCTGGAGTCACCAGATGTGAGACGCTCGTGTCTTTTGGATTCGTGAGATGGCATTTTGGCATGGCTTTCTGAATCCGCCAAGCTATGGGGAACTCCACACGAGGCGGGTCGTGGTGGGGCCCGGAGTGCGTGACACAATGCCGAGGAAGACAGCATGCCGGGCGAAAGGCAAGGAAGGCAACTGCGGGTTGTGACATGCGAGGCTGTTCCCAGCCTTCCACAACGCAACGGTCTTCAGGCACCCTTAGCAGCACGTCGGCTGCCTCACGGCCGAGACGATGGACATGCTTCTTGTATCTTACTCAGGACCACTCGGAAGAGCAGCGACAAGAACTGCTTAGGCCAACCGGCATGTTGGCATACGATGATGGGGCATTATGGGTAGCCGATGGCCGGGGACGAAGTCGTTGTTCTACTTGCATCCCAGGACGCCGGAATGATTTTGAATGCTGTCAGTTCTAACTGATCAGGTTATGGCATAAATGGGAGTTCATTGCTCAGGCATGAGGCATGATTGTAGGTGCTACTACCCAATGAAAACTAGGTCTAGCTGACACGTATTCGATGTCAACCACACACTGCAAACCCTATTCCAACATGCACGAGCCCCCATCTCATCCGAGGTGCACCGATCTACCAGAAAGTGCGCCCTCACGCGAGCTCGCTGAAGTAGTTGCAGGGCAGATTCCATGTCAACAGGGTTGCAGCAACGCTGGGATAGAATTTCTCAGCCTATTGTATCTGCCAGCTGCTATCTTAGTAAACCCTAAACCCTAAACCCCAAAACCTAAACCCTAAACCCTAAACCCCAAAACCTAAACCCTAAACCCTAAACCCCAAAACCTAAACCCTAAACCCTAATTACTCGGGACATAAAATGAACAAGTTTTAGAACCTTCCCGGATTAGACAAACTTCAGACAAACCCTGAGCCCTGCACCCAGAGCCTCGCCCTAAGCTAACTATAAAGCAACCTCTTAGATAGGAAGCGGGGGAACTTTAAGCTGTTTGGCCGTATATATATATATATATATATATATAGATTAGCTCTATCTTAGCAAGTTTCAGCTTTTTGGGGCCCGGTTGTTGAAGAAGAAAGCAACCTTACTCCTGAGCTTAAACAATGAAATCTTGGACTTCTGCAATGAGCAGTGAATCTAGGGATTTGAATATCGGCTCAGATATTCCCTTGACGTCCTGGTTAACCTATAGTAAAACATACACCATTCCAATAATTGATGGGGCCCCTACAACAAATAGTTCAGTAGGTTGAGGGCTGCGGAAATATGTTTTGTTTTGGAACGGTCACGACAGAAGACGTTGAAGTTGCTTGTGGTGTTCCCTTGCCGCTGCAGCTTCGATAGATCTGCACAGATATGTTAATTAAAGCGATCCATTAAAGCGATCCACCGCGCTACGCTGTTATTGATTCCGTGGATCCTTCGTACATGCCACAACAGCGGCGGAGCAACACAGTCTACATTCTGCCTTGTTTCTACGGTCATAGTGTGCCCGTGTTGGAGGGAAGGCCGACAAGCCCGAGCCTTTACCTTTAAACCCTGGAGAAGCCTATATACTATCAGGATTCTGTGAACATAACCTAAACACCCTCAAACCGTCAAGCCACCCTAACCCGTAACCCTAACCCTAACCTCAACCCTAAACCTAACCGTTTTTAGCGCTCTGAAATTGGATCCGCCGGTCTCTAAACTCTGAGCCACCCGAAACCATACTTTCCCTGAATACCGCACGCGACCGGGACCTGGTTCATTAAGCTTAGCAGGGCACTTCTACTGAAATTCCTACAAGAATCGGAGTTCTACTGGCTTGCAAACCCTACAAAAATTTCGCCCTGAATCTTCAATGCTTTCCAGCCCCCATCGTCAAACCCCCAAACTCCTCTAAGCCCTAAACCCTCGACTTGAATCCCCCAAAAGCCCTAGACGCAACCGAAAACCCCTCGTCATGGCCGATGCCGGGCGCGTGTTCTCGAAGACAGCGCCTGGGACTTTAAAGGGCCTCCGGGCTTCAGGGCAAGTGTTTCTGGGAGTTTCCGATTTTTTTTTTTGGGGGGGGGGTACCTTATTTGGAGGTCCTTATAATAAGCGGCCTACTTTTAGGGTCCCCTATTTTCGGAAGCTTCCATATCAGGTTGTGGGTCCAGGGTTTATGGCTTGTCAGTGCCAAAGGTGTGGAGTTTCAGGTCCCGACATCGGTTTTTGAGCTTACACGCAGAGCTTCCAAAAAGAAGATGAATAGCCAGCCAGAACATGACTTCACTGTCCGTACATACTTATAAGCTATAAATCTCAAAACCTTATGCTGATCATGCACGCACTACATAGGTGCTAAACCTAAAATCCTATCATACCCTGCTTGAGCCCGTATAGAACCCTCCAACGATCCCAAACTAAGTCTCGTCAAAAATTTTCAGCGCCCTACGTACTTCCTGTAGTCATTTTATTGTCCTCATCAGGCTCTGATAGCACCCAAGTAGAACCCTGCAAAGATAGACCCAAACCCTACACAATGCCGAGGAACTCTACAGCCAACCTTTCCCCTGGACGATCATCTCGGGCCAGGCGTTGAACGGAGTTGCTGGTCTTGGTTGGGTGATGTTGGGTGGCCGGGTGAAGGGGGGTGGGGGGGCGGTCTGAGGGTTTGGGGGTGTTTTGAGTGTTCGGGATGTAGGGTCACGGGATTTAGCGTTTAGGGCTCAGGGGTGTATGGCTTAATAGGTCTTTTTGAGACACGTTTCTGCACAGTTCGGTTCTTGCCTGGCGGCTTCATTGGTCGTGGTGAGCCAGCCAGCTGGCAATTTTGTTTGTTACTTGGTTTTGGGCACCAGTAAGGCTTAGATGACTCATGGGACACACTGTACATTGGGTATCGGTGGTGCAGGGATTCCCCATCAGCAATCTGACTCGGTAAATTTGGGGCAGCAACACCTACTACGAGGTTCCACGAGTGAGCTGGTTCAACAAGAAGAAACAGGAATTTTACGGGGCGTTGTCGGATCCCCGGCTGTTCTAGTAGGAAGCTTGGCTAGATTTCAGTCTCATGAGTGGGCTGTTGCGATGAAGACTCCACAGTTGCTTTGGGCATACATGCAGTTTGGGTGCTCTTTGCTTTCTTACAGCAGCCGCCTCGTGTGCTGCATAGGCTGCTCTTGCTCACTTCATGTTGTTTCCTGTCTAGTCTTCCATCACCGTTTGAGGATCACACCCCATGGCATGGCCTTGGAGGCTGGCAGGATCTTGTCCCTCCAGAACGCTCCGCTAGTTGCCTCCTTCGGCGTCTAGCTCGTGGCTGGCATCATGCAAGCTGTTTTCTTCCTGGGTTGGTGCAAAGTTATGAAATGTGCGTCGCGCTCTCCGTAAGCCCTTGCTGACCGCAGCGTGACGGTGTAGAACTGATGTTTGCTACATGCATCCCGGAAGGCTTTTGTCCTCAAGCTTCGATATCTCCTGCAAAGGGCTGCATACCGAGGCTAAACGAAGTGCCAGGTCCAGAAGCTGTCAAAGTACACCAGGGACCAACTCCTGAGTAGCCACCAGCGAGCCTATGCTTGAAATCTTTGTTTTTTGAGGAGTTGAGGAAGTAGTACTTCCAGGTCATAGCGCTATGTTCCGACAAAGCGCGTGGAACGTCTTGTGCATCGGGATCAACAACTACAGCGTCGGAGCAAAGCCTTTAAAGTTCTGCGTCAGGGATGCACTGGCCGTTTTTGAAGCATTCCGAGAGCAGACCCGGGGGGAACATCAGCTGGTTCAAGATCCGACATCTGCTCAGCTCCGAGCAGCCATCGAAGGCTTTGTTGACAACAGCCGGCTGTTTCAGAGAAACCTTCTCTTCGCAGCAGGCCACTGTTACCAGCACGAGGGAAAGACGTACTTAAAGTCACCCGACTCTGACACCTTTTCGGCAGATGTGTGCGTCGACGAGGTGTACCGGCAGCTTCCTAACGGATCTCTGTTTGTGTGCTTTCTGAACGGCTGCCGGGTTGATGTGACTTTGGCCATTGAGGCCCCGCGCATGGTGGTGATTATGCCCAAACGTGAATCTGCGACGGAGGTCCTGCGACGGAGACTGCGGATCTGGCAACGCATGCGAGATAGACGAGAATATTTCTATTTGTTCCCAGTTCTGGCTGGGGAACAACAGCCGGATGACAATGATCTCGGCGTGAAGTTTGCAAACATCATCCGAACCCAGCTCAGCATTACGATTGAGCAAGCTGCCGTACAGCTTCGAAGATGTGGAAATGACGTGCATGAGCTGTCTAATCTTGATCGCTGGAGTGGATGCACAATTGGACAAGATGTTGAACCACGCTTATCTTTCTGGGCAGTGCCTGCAATTTACACGCTGGGCATGGTAGCCGCATGTAACGTTTTCTTCATGATGGTGCTGCTCCGTTGGCACACAGGTCCTTCGCCGCCGTTCTTGCCCCCACCGGAGGCCAGCTCGACATACTGTGACAATCCGTTCTTGAATCGCAGCAGCATTCGGGATTTAGTTAAAGCCGAGGAGTTTTTGCTACGGAAGGCTTTCGATGACGATGTTATCAGCGCTTGTTTGGCCAACCTGTACTGGCAGAAAGATGAGGATCAGAAGGCAAAGGAGATCGCTCGTCGCTTGTGCTCGGCGTCTGAGGTGCCACTGGCAAAAGCATTCGCCTGCGATATGGACCGTCACCTCTCCATCGGCTTCAGCTCGTCGAGCTGCTTGCAGGCAGTTTTTGAGACCGAAGCGATAGCTTGCACCAGCGATGAAGCTGGATCAATATGCATGCGTGCCAGAGTTCGTGCAGCTGCGGCAATCAACTTGCAGTCTTGGAGACAAATAGCAAGTGGCCAACGGAAGACGTGGGATACAGATGCCCTCAAGACGTTGCATGCCTTGAACCACTCAAGCGTGCCTCCAGACATTCGGTTCCCTGCTTTGGAGCAACTCGCTTATTGTGAATTGGCATCTGGAGACCTCACAGTGGCAATGCAGATGCTGGTCGACGTTCTTCCGAAAGCTGAGCAGTTTGCGGACATGCCACCACTGAGAATCCAGTCTCGAGTTGTGTTGATGGACTACATGGAAGCTCTTTTGCGTACCGGCTTCTTGACAGAAGCAAAACCTTGGTTCTACAAGACACTCGAGCTTTCGTCGGATGATCTCTCGCGAAGCAAGCCAATGTTTGTTATGGGAGGGGCGGTTCTCAGATGTTACTGTTAAAGGTGACGAGGCCATCCACTGGATCCGTTTGGGCGTGGACTTGCTCAGGCCGAGAGACGATCGCCTGAACATGCCAGTTTGCCATGATCAGCTTGCTCAATACTATAGGGGCCTTATTAATTGGAATAGGGTTTTGGGGCCCATTACACTATATTCATAATAAGAAACCCCCAATATTAGTCTTGCTCTGGCCCAGAACTCTGAAATCGTCATCAACCCAACCTGCTTGCAGCAGGAACTGATGGAGGACCCGTTCTTTTTTGATGCAGAAGAAGCTCATCTTTTGGCACATGCACCAGCCCTGCGTGCAAGTTTCACATGACATTTCGCCTGGCCAGGATGCTGCTTATTGCAAATAGTCTAGGATCCCAATGTACATTTCTGAAAGGAGAAGTAGATCCCTGGCTTAAAGGGAGTTCTTGCACAGGTGCTGGAGCTCGGCGACTTCATCCCGCATCATCCAGGCATCGGCTAAGTTGCAATGGAGTTGTTGAGACCCGTGATCAGGACCCTAAGTAGAAGAAGCATGATTGCTGGAACGACACCTTGGTTTGCAGAAGCCGGTTCCTGCATTTCTGCCACAAAGTTTTTGGGTTTTCTACCCAGAGGACTTCATGAGATTGGGGCTCAATGGCCGCAAACCAGAACGCATAGACTAAAGACGCAGACACCCAAACCGAAAATGAAGCCCACCTGAGCGGTGAGGGTGTCGGGACTGAAGCCAGGCCGTTCCCAGCTCTGAACTCGAAATTTTCTACCTCCAAAAACCCAAGAAGAAGCTCCAAAAATCCGAACCGCGAAACCCTTAGCACTAAGAATTCCCTATGAACCCACGGAGCTTTCCCAAAGGGGGTCCTTTGATTCGCCGCGCCGTCGGCGAAGATGCCACGGACCTCTGAGCTTCCGGTTTAGGGGTTAGGGGTTTAGGGTTTGGGGAACACTCGGTTTGTGTTTGGGGTTGATCTTTCGTGTGTTGTTTTATTCTGAGCCGTGCTGCGTTGTATGTTGATAGGTGTTTTCAAGATTCATGAGTGTTCGTGGTTCACAAATTGAAAATATGAAGTTTCTTGACGGTGTTCAAGCATCTTATACAGGGTGAATCAGGAAGTGTTTTGGGCCGGGAGTCCTGTTTGGGTTCAGAGTTTATGGGCTTTTGTCTTTCGATTCCCTTGCAAGACTTTAGATTGATTTCCGTGTGTTGTTCATAAGCGGTTTAGGGCATGTACAACCGTCAGGTGTTCTTTCTGGTTTCGGTAAGAGCAGGCATGTATGATATATATAAGAATATATATATATATATATATATATATATATATAACACACACACATACAATATGGCCTCCTTCGAACACTGGTTGGCGTATCTTTAGGGTGTACTTCTGTTAGGATAAGAAGCCCTACCTCACTGAGGGCATAGATGGCAACGATCGTATGCAATCACAGCGTGATGATCATCCGGATGGTGCTCCAAAAGATTGTATACATATAAGAGTGACTCGTTGGGAAGCACCGGGCCTGGGAATGCCAGATCCGTGGCTTAATTGTAAGGCTTCTTTGTTCTTTTGGGGTGTCTTGAGGAGTAAACTCTCAACAACTTTATCCCTGTAATCAATCTCGTAGACTTGCAACAGCTCTATGCATGAAACCTAAGGCCTCAGCCCCCAGAAACCCTAAAGCTTTTCAGCCGTAAACCGTTAATTCGAATTTAAACATTACAAGCACGATTGCCCCTTGCACAGGACCTGTTCCTGTCGCATCATGCTCCCTCCAGCAGGGCAGCAGAGGTTCTGCGTCGCTGCAGTGCCGCGTCAGCACGAATTTAGAGGTTGTCATTGCCCAGAGCTCCCTAAGTTAGAAGCCCAAACCCTAAAACTTAGAAGCGCTATAGACCTTAATACCTGAAGCCATAAACTTTACGTCATAGACGAAGCCCCAACCCTCAACTCAACCCTAGATGCCCTATCAAAACTAAAGCCTTAAAAGCTTACACACTCCACCCCAGGAGCTGAACCCTTTCGAGGAGTCCCGGGCCCCAGCATGCGATCCTAGCCAGACAGAGGACGAAAAACGCCTAATCATAACTCTACAGCTCGCATCATGCGCATGGTGCCTACTCGGGGGGCGCAGGTGTAAAGTCTTCAAGAAGCGCTCACTTCAGGCCCGGGGCAAGTCAAGCCCTTAAAGCCCTAAACCCCAACTCCTTCAACCCTTTACGAACCTCGGACCCCTTAACCCTAACGGCCAACAGTTTCCTAATTCCCTCCACCATAAAAACCCTGAGCCCTGACTCTAAAACACACCCTCACTCTATAAAGCTCCTTAGCGGCTGCGTAGGTAACCTTTAACCTGTTGGGCTCTATATACTGAAAATGTTAACTGTTGTTTTGGACTAGGGTGCTCAGCCCCTAAGGCCCTGGGTAAAGACCAACAAGGAAGAGGGGCCCCGCGAGGATGGGGAAAGCTCGCGAGCTGAGGAATTGGCAGCCTGGAAGGTCACGAGCCCATGGAGATCTCAGAGTGGCTCGGGTAGAACCGTTGTGGGTTTAGGGTTTTAGGGTTTAGGGTTTAGGGTTTTGGGGTTTAGGGTTTAAGGTCTGTCGTTGTCTTCTTTTCGGGGAGTTCGGGTGTTGTTTTTTTGGTTCAGTCTTCGCGCTTAAACTTAGGGCTTTAGGGCTGTAGACTTCGCCGGGATTTTTGGGTTGTGGTGGGATCAAAGAAACAGCGCAGTTTACGAGCCACCCTAAACCCTATACCAGAGGCGGTCTAATTAAACCCGAAACCAGCAATAATTAATCATGTGCTATAGGGGCCGAAATATTTACCAATACTATTTTGGAGTATAATGCGCCCCAAAGCCTTACTCTAACTATTAGGGCCCCCCTCTAGTAACTCAAAGCCCACATCTGAAAACCCCTCCATAAAGCCGAACCCCCCCTCCCAAACGCTTTAGCTACAGCTGACCCACCGTGTCACACACAGCCCGAGCTACTAATGTACTTATGTAGGGACTACTTTTAGGCCAATGTGTGTTTGTGTCCATTCCCTACTTAAAGGATCATGCGACTTAGTAACTAGGGTTATAAATAGGGTAACTAGACTCATAATCCCAATTAAGGTACTTCTAGCCTTACTTACTACGTCCCATGATCCTCCAAGTAGCTAGGGTGAGCAACAACACGAAGCTGTAAGAGCTTGCAAATTCCATCTCGCACACAAGGCTGTGGAGGGCACGGCCCTTGCAGAAACTCATTTGGGAGCGCTTGTGGCCTGGATGATCTGGATTGGGGGGATTCTAGTTTTGCAGCTTGGAGAAGCCTTTGAATGGTCCCTTATATACTTGAAACATAGAGATAAAGCCACTCCCCATTTCTGAAGATTCTGGACCTTTGCACCCTGCAAGCGCTAAACTCTGCCTGTTTGGGTGTAGATTATAGGATACTTGGTAGTGTCAGTGTTGAATCCCTAGAGACTGGGCTTGGGCCTGCCAGCCCAGAAGCACACCGAGGTGCAGCGCGCAGATAGACCTCCGGGCCAAACAGCCCCTTGCGGAAGGCCAGGAGGGGGTGACTCGCAGATGCATGACGTTGTGGCTCGGATCCTGCAAAAACGGGTCTAGGGTTTAGTTCAGGGTTTAGGGTTCAAAGGTCTAGTCTAGGGACTCAGGGTTTAGGGTCTAGTTTGGGGCTTTTATTGTGAGCTGTTTTCAACCTTGATCCGCAGTTACCCGTCTTGTTCTGTTCTTGGCTAGCCCTAAACCCTAAATCCCCAAACCCTAAACCCCTACACCCTGGGTTTTGGATCTTGGGGGCTATAGGATGTATTTCGTAGACGACAAGTTGAGTCGAAGGGAGTCCGGGAGTGTTCTCTTTTTGTTGCTCTTCCAGGTCTCCATGCCCCTGCAGAGCGTCGAACCCCAGTTCCGTTCTCATGATTATGTCGAATATGTAGATAGTAGGACTACGACTGTGCAGCTGCCGTGCAGCAAATCGTCAAGAGCTTTTGGTTACTTCTGGCCATGGTCCTTTATGGCGGCTATTCAGGGTATATTAGAGGGTAGTTGGGGTCTCTGGGTAGATTCAGAGCCCTACTTTAAAGCCCAAAAGCCGCAAATTATGGTCCTTAATAGTGGGTATTCAGGGTATACCAGAGGGTAGTTAGGGGGTCTGGGTAGATTCAGAGCCTTACTTTAAGCCCAAAAACCGCATAGAACTCCAGCAGGACTGGCCTTCCTGATGCTGTTCGCCTTCCTCCTTTGGGCCTGGCTGCTTGGCCCATGAACTGCCTCTTGCTACTATAGGGACCTTCATAATTTGGCTCTATATAGGGGATCAAAAGTTGGGTTCTATAATATAGGGGCCATAATTAGAATGGGGTTTTGGGGGCCGTTATACCATAGATCTAGTCAGGAGCCACCAACATGGTGTAGGTAATTATTGAGGCCGTATATAGCAGAGGTGCTCGGTCCCTGTGGTTGCATGGTTTTGGGGTGGGTTCAGGCTACAGGGCTTCAGGAAAATGATCTTTGGGGCTGAGTGCTTAAGGCCCGCAGGATCCATGTGCCTGTGTACAGTATTCTGTCTGGTTCTTAGTAGGGAATGGGGGAATGGGTTATGGGGACTACTATTGGGGATTGTATAGGGGCTGCTATGAGGATCCATTCCACCGTTCCCTAGTGAGCACCAGACGGTATTGGGTCTTCAGGGTTCCTGCATAGGCCTGTAGGTACTTCAGGACCTGAGTATACGGGTACATGGACCTCAGGGAGGATTCTGGATTTGATCTTTGGCCTTCTGGCTGTTCGGCTTCAGCGGTTTAGAGCTTATTTCGGCAACGTTATGGTGCTAGGGGTTGGCATTACAGTGTAGTTGCACTTCGACCCCTTTTTAGCTTGAGTTCAGAGCCTCAAGATGTAGAGCCGAAGCGTTTGAAGAGTTGCAGCTTCATCTGCAGTTAATTTGGTTTATAAGTTAAGGTAAACCCTAAACCCTGAGCCGTTTCTGTTTTCAGGTTCGGAGATTGAGGGATATGGGTCGTTTGATTTAGGGGCGACGGTTCGGGGCCTCTCATTTCTTTCAGAAACCAACTGACCCCTGAATCCTCAACCCTTGCAGTTAAGTAGATCTGCGCCTAATGGGGCATTGTCTCGGAGTCGAAGGTTTAACTATGCCCTCAGGCTCAAAATCGCCCAAAGGCCCCACCAATTTTTGATCATGCAGAAACGCCTAACAAATTTCAGAATTCTTGGGCAACCCTGTTTAATAACTTAGTAGCCCTCATATAGTAGCCTTTATGTCTATACAGCCCTTTAATTTAAAGGTAGGACGCACATCTTGCGTGCTTCAATATTTACACACTTTTCACGGACTGCTAGCTCGTTCAATAGCTGTCCGGGATCACGGGAGGAAATCATGCTTGTATGCACCTGGGAAGTTTGAGGATTTTGTTCTTTTGCTTTTGGAGTGTCCAGGGTTTTAGAGTTTAGGGTCGGGTGTAGGGCTGTCGGTATTCGCACGAAGCTCGTTAGCTCAAGGCCATATACCTAGACCCACAAAAATATGTATATAAAATAATGGCCCAAAACCATACAAGGCTATTATTCTATTACTTTTGGGGTACAGGTAATAATAACCCATGACCCCACAATCGCCTCGATCCCCTAGCTAAAGCTGAAGCAGCATGCGGAAGCTCAAACCCTAGATGCTACATGATACCCGTAGTCTCCACCGTAGTTCCTTTCTTGGTTAACCAGTTTTCTGGTTAGGATCCTACAATATAGGATCTGGTTAGCCAAAAAAGGAACTACAATGGGTGCTATAGATAAACCCTGCAGCGAAGCCCTCTGTGATGAAAGGCTTTGCTATGCTTGCGGATGGTGGCGTTTGGACGTGGCTCTTGCCTGGCTCCTGAGCCTGACTGTAATATAGTTTTTGGGACCCCATACTTCCTTAAGAGGCCTTACTAAGTCTGTTTTATGGGTATTAAGGCCCCCTACCCTCTACCCCCTGAAGAATCCTTATGACGTAGGTGCATTACTAGCTAGGATTATGTAGGAACCTGACTAAGCAACCCTGGCTCAATAAGCTTGAAGTACTAGGCTCCATATTAAGAGCCCGAATAAAGACCCAGGGTTTCTTAATCCTACATTAGGGTTTTGACATGTTGGGGTCTAGTAGAATGATCGGGGGACAATAGGCATGACCCCCGTACTAAGCCACAACGTGGATTTCAGCTATAGCAACGAATGCGATATGAGCAAGCTCTGGAAATCATTGTCTATGAGTCTATGCCCTAAAACCCCAAAAAGTCTACCGGCCTTTAAACCCTAGACCTGACCTTATTCCCAAACCCTAAAACCCGACATCCTCGACTCCAACACCGAAGCCCACCCAGCCTCAGCCACAAGGTTGTGCACAAACAGTGGAAAGTCGTTGGGTCACTACGAAAGCTTTTCGTTGTTTAACGTCCGTCGGACCATCAGGAAGTGCAGCCGGGGTTTAGGGTTTAGAACTTACCCAGGACCGTTCGTCAGATTCTAAAAGTGCTGAGAAGACATCGAGCCAAACAGGCAGGTATGTCACAGGGCTCCAAGGGTGAGATGAAGTGGTGGGAGGATGCCCAGTTTAAGAGCCGTATGTGCAGAATCCTTCGGTTTTGCTGACTTCATCCCACCTCAAGAATGCTGTCAGGGCCGAAATGCCTCAGAAGCATCGTCCGCTTAATTTGCTGTGCAGACAGGGGTAGAACGATAGGACCTTTCAGCGTAAATGTTGAGGCTGTGGCATTTGGGCTGTTTTGCATTCCTCGGGTTGAAGCATGTGCTCGAATCTCAGGTTCTGGTGGCGACATTTGGATGCAGGACTGCATGCATCCATGCATGGTGACCTAGCTGCAAGCCAGTACAGGAACTTCATGACTTTAGACGATGCAAAGATAGCAAGTTTGTAATTATGTACCGCCGAAGACTGCCCAGAGCCTGTGGCGAACACCTGCGGACACTTGTTTGTGTAGATCCCTGACTAGATGATATCTGTTTTGAATAACTTAAATGAGCACATGCCCTGCACATGCTCACTTTCGCGTTACCGCAGTAGCTCGCAGGGGTTCGCTCGGCAGCACCTGTAAGTCTTCTGTGTTGCGTTGTAACTGAGGGAACAAATCCGTGGGGTCCATATGCTACGATCAAAGAGCAGCTCTTTGTGGCCTTTGGGGCCTAGTTCCAATCTACCTTCTGGGAGAAGCACCAAGCAAGCCAATCATAGGTGACTTCAGACACAGCCTCTGGATGCAGAAGGCAGGAGCCTTTGTAAGCTCAGGGTGTTCGGTGCGGTGGCTACACCCACTTTGTCTTAGCTTCTTCTGAAGACAAACATACCTGACGTGAAAACTCAATCTAGATCGTCCCTGAAGCCTAAATGGTTAGCCCACACCGTCTTCATGCTGTTTTTTTGCAGGTGGAGTCTGTTGTGTTCACTTTAAACGATCGAAGCCACCTTTCTGTAGGCTCTTACTACACGGCCTACTTGGAATATCCGGGCCCTATAAAGAAGAAGGTTTGGGTAGGTTAAGGTACACTGTGAGCTACCTACACCGAAGATTGCAGTGCCTTGCTTCAGGATACCTTCCATAGAATGGTGATTCGCGTTTTGGAGACGACGCTGCCCAAGTCTACGGTGGCGTAGTTCACCTTGTCCCTAGAACCTCGATGCGAAGACTAAAAAGTACTGCAATTCACCGTGTCGCTGGAAAGTGATACCGCAAAGTATATGCCCGGGACCACTACCGCGGAGTCCCTAAACCCCTGAAACCCCGAAACCCCTCAATCCGTAAACCCTAAATCCCTAAACCCTAAACCCCCGAAACCCCTAAACCCCTAAATCCCTAAACCCTCATCCCTTAAGGAACCGTAAACCCCTAAATCCCTAAACTCTAAACTCCTTAAGGAACCCTAAACCCCTAAATCCCTAAACCCTAAATCCCTTAAGGAACCCTAAACCCCTAAATCCCTAAACCCTAAATCCCTTCAGGAACCCAAAACCCCTAAATCCTCAAACCCTAAATCCTTTAAGGAACCCTAAACCCCTAAATCCTCAAACCCTAAATCCCTTAAGGAACCCTAAACCGCCGGATAGAGTTTCGGCGGGAGGTCTTGCGCCGTCTCTACGGCATGCTGTCGCACCGGGCGTCGCTTGGCTACCCTCAAAGTTAGGGCCGAAGGGTTTTTGAAGGGATTTAGGGTTAGGGTTTCACGGGTTTAGGGGTTTAGGGTTTAGGTTTCGGGGTTTTGTAGTTCAGGGTTTGAAGGAATTGGGCTTTCAGGTTCCGGCGTTGGCAAGGTTCACAGCTTCAGGGTTGAGGGTTTCACAGTTTCTGACTTTAGGTTTAAGGCTTTATAGGGTTTACTGTGTGCATAGGGCAGTTTACGGAGTTATTGTTCTGAGGTTTATCAGGCTTAGTGTTTGGGCTCAAGATTTAGGCCCAAGGCACGTGTAATTGTAAGTCATCCTAGAAATTGATATGCGAAAAGGGTCGGGATGATGTGTAATATTATCCCCTAGAATCGCTCTCACTCTCACCCTCTCTCTCTTTCTCTCTGTCTCTCTGTCTCTCTCTCCCTCTCTTTCTCTCTCTCTCTCTCTCTGTCTCTCTCTCTCTCTCTCTCTCTCTCTCTCTCTCTCTCTCCCAACTACCATGAAGGCTCCATCAAAGGGGTATTGAGGGGTCTATGAGTTTAAAACAAAGTTGAAGGAACAGTAACCTACTGTCAGCGGTCGCTGGGATCTTAGGATGCGGTTTATCAGTAGCTATAGTAGTTCAATGACGCAATTAGTGATCACGGCGTTCTTGTCGTGAAAGTGTGGTTTTTATAAAGCCCTAGTCAGGAAGTCGGTAATCCCCAAACCGGGCAATAGACTTCATGTTCGGGTCGCGGCAGCTAGGTCACCGACCCTGCGATAATAGACACTTACAGGCAGAAAGTGCTTCGGCATAAGCAGCTTAGGAGAGCAAACTCTTCTAGTGAGGAAACGAGGCTTTACAAATGGCACGGCACTTGCCCAAAATGCCACGCGGAGGCGGAGAGCACGGCGGGGTTACTGGCAGAACCTCCAACGATGGCGTTCCGCATTGCTCGGAGGGCACGCTAGGGCTCTGAGGCCACGAGCCTGACGACGCGCTTGGTCAGCCTGCTGCGAGCAGCAGAGCCACCAGGGAGGCCGTCATTCCTTTGCAGTGTTTTGGGCTATCCAAAGTTCGGAACGCAGCAGTGGGACAACCCTCTGGCGAGGAAGTGTTCGTTAGGCTGTTGCGGGTTCGCATCTCCATTTATTAACTCCAAGCCCTACACCTTTTTACATGTTCAAAATACTGAAGTCTAAACCGTCTAAGCCGAAGCCCTAAGCCTCAAGCCTTGCAAGCAAGGCTGGAGTACTACTGCGGTGCCCACGAGCTCAAGGGTATGGGAACCTTGTCTTGGTTGGGAAGAGGGTGCAACCAGGGACTTCAATGCTAGAGCGGGGTTCTTTGAAGGGTTCTCTGACGTTTGCCATAGAGAATGCTATTATAGTCACATGATCGAGACCTCAATACGTAATTATGCCCAGAGTGGGGTTTTGGGGAATAGAAATGGATTCGTAGGATATTTCTATAAGCAACCCTTTCGAACTATGAATGGGAATTGCTCAAGGACTATATGATCCCAAGGACTCTTTCTAAGCAATACTACCGGGTTCATAGTGAGGAAAGTTGGAGAGCGCAGAGATGTAGGTCTTCTTCTTCTTTGTGAACGGGGGAACTTTAAAGTTTTGGCCTTGTATATTAGCTCTTTTTTCCCTAAACCCTAAACCCTAAACTTTTTTGGGCCCTTCTGTTGAAGAAGAGAGTCTTCGGGATGCAGGCCGTATTTCAGGCTCCGTTTGGGCGGCTCTGGTCTATAGAATCATGGTTCCCGTTTTCACCCTGAACCCAAAAAGCCTGATCTCCAATCCTAAAACCCCGGTGCACTCGAGACTCAAATAGTCGTACTAATTATTGCATTAAGTCTGTTTCGTTACTCCACGGAGCCATGCAAACACAAACAACTATACTGGGTATTGCCTCCAATCCATGACTAAGAAACTAGTCACTCGTCAGCTGTTATGGTGCAGCAAAGTCGTTTTTAGACTCATGCAAGACCCACGTAGTCGTACTGAGCATTGCATAGAATCCGCTTCTCACGAGGCCACTAGGCGACTAGGCCACTAGGCCAAGCCATCCAAACGCAAATACTCTGAAGTATGTCCGGCAATCCTGCGAGTCACCAGTCACTAGTCAGTCGTCATGATATAGTCGCTGGCTACTCACTGAAAAGAGTTTCGTACTAAGTCACTAAGTATTGCATATGACCCATTCCCTGCTACACCTAGCCATCCAGACACAAATAGCCATATTAAGTCTTGCCTCTAATCCCTCCTCGCTTATGGGTCGACTAAGTCAGCTATAGTCACTTGTCACTCGCTATTGTCTAGTCACTTGAGACACATTGCATACTAATTATCGCATCGAATAATTGCAGATAGCCCGTCTCCTAATACACCAAGCCATCCCAACACGCATCCTCATATTAAGCATAGCCTGTCCCCCCCCCCCCCCCCCGCCCCCTAGCTGGCTAAGAAATGTGTTTCGTCTGCAAATGATGCACATCATAATACCAACATAAACTTCTACTCGTGGGGTTGGTCAGGCGTCGCCATGTGGGGGAAGTCTGCACAGTCACAGGGATTCGGCATGTGAGCAAGGGCTCTTTGAGGGTTGAGGCAGCGAACCGAGAACCGGGATCACATATAGGATCTATGCACGTGAATGTCGCGCTTCTCAGCGGCCGGACAGAAAGTTTCTGCGTTTCTGCGGAAGAAAGTATGGAGTCGCTGAAGAGGCGGTCACAGGACTCTACGACTGGGGCCACAGGGCCCAGGACATAGTACCACGAGACGCTGACCGGCGGCCGCCGGCCGACATTGATATTGTCTCGGGATGTCTCGGGCCTCGCTTTGTTGAAGGAGGTTCTCTGTGGCTGGCGGGACATGGAGGCTGCTTTGCGAGCCGGGATGCTGGAAATTAGGGTTTAGGGTCTAGGGTTTAGGGTCCTCCACCAGGCTGCAGGCCACGTCCTGATCACCATCATGGAGCGAAATCAGATTCAAGCTTTGACATTTTGTCTTTCTGGGAGCTTCTCCGTCCCCGCTGAGGACGCACGTGTTTCAACCCTACCGGGACCCCCAAGGCATTTAGAATAACAGCCTTTTGTAGGCCTTTGGCCCTTGTTTTGCATACTTTGGGGGGGTTGGGTAAGCCCTATAAACCCTGTAGCCCAAACCTTTCACGCAGAGTTAAGCCGTAAATCCGAAGCCCCGAAAGGGTCTGGGGTCGAAGGGTTGATTTAAGCATTTGCGCACCTTCTGGGCCTGTGGTTTCGGAATCAAATCCCTCCAACCTCCTGCCGCTGCCGTTTGCTGCAGCCCTACACCGTAAATCTTAAACCCTAAGCCCCTAAACCCCTAAACTCCTAAATCTTAATCCCTACCCCTAAAAACCTAAACCCCTAAACCATAAACGCCTACATCCTAACCCCTAACCCTAAAACCCTAAACCCTGAACTCAGAGCTCGATGGACCCAAAATGCGAGAACACCCTCGGCCCGAAGTGTGTGGAGTGGGCAGCTAAGGCCTGAGCAAGCATTGGCCGGAAGCTTGGTAGAGGGTTTCAGGGTTCAGGAGTTTAGTGTTTAGGAGTTTAGGGTTTAGGGTTCAGGAGTTTAGGGTTCAGGAGTTTAGGGTTCAGGAGTTCAGGGTTCAGGAGTTTAGGGTTCAGGGTTTTGGAGCCTCGTTGAACTCTACTTCCCAGCGCGTTTGTGTTCAGGTGTTTGGCCCAACAGTCCCCTTCATCGATTGACCGCCTTTCTGGAATGGCATTGGTATGAGGGTCCCTGTGCCGGGTTTTGGTCTTGGGTTTCAACATGTGCATCGGATGTTTCAGGTCTTCTGCTTAGAACAACAATAGGAATGATTTCTAGTTTTTGCACCTCGCAAGACTTGGGGGGTGTCATTTGGCGGCAGGGACTGGGTCCTGCGGGTTGGCTGGCTTTGAAAGTCCTACTTGGAGGATCATGGGACTTAGTAACTGGGGTTATGTATAGTTAGGCAACTATACTTATAACTACTTGTAACCCCAATTAAGGGACTTATAACCTTACTTACTAAGTCCCATGATCCTTTAAGTAGGCAAGCCAGGGCTAGTTTTCTTGGAGGGAAGGAGAGGGGCCGGCAAAGTTCAAAGGTTGGGGTTGTTGGGGTTCGGGGTTCAAGGGGGTTCAGGGAGGTTCAGGGTTTTGTCGTTCAATGTGAACCCCATTCCTGCCCCAACCGGAGGAGCTGCTTAAACATGGACCCGGGGTCTCACAGTGAACCCCAGAAAGTTGGAACATGGATTCAGGATGAATGGTGCTGGGATCCCCTATACTTTGCCCTAATTAAGGGCATGGGGATATCAATGTTCCAACTTTCTGGCTTCTACTGTACAAGTTGTTGCTCTTGCTTGGTGTGGTGCAGAAATGTGCATAGCCTCAGGCTCTTTCTACTCTTTTGGCCTGGACGGGGTTGCCTTCTACATAGCACCATGCCCCGCCTACCCAGTGCATCAAAATTGTCCTTGTTATGCGTTTTCCTCGATTGTGGCTCTCTCACTTTTGGCTCTGTGCGACCCTGGTTGCGCAAGTGGTTTTCTCACAGTGCCGCTCCTTGGGTTACTTCTCTGTTTGGCCGCTGCAACCCCATTGCTGCAAGAACTGTCCTCCCCATCGCTTGCCTCAGTATTGCCTCTACTGCTTCGCCACGTCATCCTTACTGTTCCAGCCACCGTGCCGCAAGAATCTTAAACCCCCCTTTTGACCTCCCATTAACATTACACTCAGACATGATGTAGCACAGCGCCTTGGTTACTAGGATCAGGTCTGTTAGAGATATTATCCTAAACCCGAGACCATTAACCCTGAACCTGGAACCATGAAGAGGGACTCTCTTACGTATGTTAATCCAGTGTGAGGTGGCATCACATCTTCCCAAACGATCCAGGCCCGTGATTTTACGCGCTTGGGTTTAGGGTTTAGGGTGCAGGTGGTTTAGGGTTTGTGGTTTAGGGTTTCGGGTTTGGGGCTTAGGGCTTTGCTGGAAAGCTTTTCAGGAAGTTGCCTGAATGGGCTTGCCTCGTCAACATGAGAGATTACTACAGCCGGGACCCTCGAAAGGGATCGGCTCCGGAAGGAGGAATTTTTAGGGGCCTGACATAAGCCTGAACTCTAAATCTGCAGCATTGTTTTACAGACTGCAGAGCAGCTTCATGTTGCAACACTTGGGGTGGCTACTTCAGACGGTAGAAGTTTTTGGGCCTCCGGTTTCAGGGTCCACCCTATGGGTCCTAATCTTTCAGACCTAAACCCCAAAATGCGTTCAACCAGGTAGCATTAGACCTAAAAGCCCCAAACCCTAAACTCTAAACCCCTATAAAAGCTTGTTCATCCTTAGCTCTTCGGAACCCAGCTTTAACTGAAAGGCAGCTTCTAGCTTGTCATTACATGTCTCTGGGGCTTCAAACATTCGGGTTTAAGGCTTTTCAAACAACGGCTGAGGGATGGAAGGTCTAGGGCTTGTAGGGTTTTGTTTTTTTAGGGTTTAAGGGTTAAGGCTTCAGGGTTGAGGGCTTCGGGCTTATAGTATACCTAGACCCCCCAAAGTATGTAAAATAATGCTTAAAGGCTATTATTCTACATACTTCTGGGGTCCAGGTAGGGCTCATGTGGTGTACATCCGACACAGCAAAGCCAGGTCGCGATCCGGACTGGAGCACCATGACGGGAGTCGCCTGGGTCAGGCCAGGCTCCCAGAGACTCCAAGATCCTTTAAGTCAGGAATACTTACTTAGCCTATTGGAGAACTTTAAACTTTTTGGCTTCATATATTTGGTCTAGCTTAAAAAGTTTGAACTTTGTTTGGGCCTGGTTATTGGAGAAGAGAGAATATACACTGTTATTCATGTTAGTGATTCTATTATA